>WNWK01013920.1:0-53374 GCA_009830355.1 Cherax destructor
TGTCAGGCCCATACTAGAATATGCAGACCAGTCGGGAACCCACACTTAAACGTAAAGAAACTAGAGAAAGTGCAAAGGTTTGCGACAATATTTCCCAAACCGGGGGTCTGCCCTTTTGAAGAAAGGGGGGAAAAAGGGATAACAACACTAGGAAAGAAGGGTCAGAGGAGACAATAACGACATACAAAAACTGCGGGGAATCGACAAGGTAAAAGGGGACAGGATGTTCCAGAGAGAGAACACAGAAACAAGGGACACAACTGGAAGCTGAAGACCAGATCAGTAAAAGGGGATGTTGGGAAGCATTTTTCAGCCACAGAGTAGTCAGGAAGGGGAATAGTTAGAGAAAGATATAGGGGGAGGCAGGAACCATACATATTTTTAAGACGAGGTATGATAGAGCTCATGGCGGGAAGCAGAGACCGCAGCGGACAGCGAAGAGGGGGGGGCCAGGAGCGGTCTCGCCCCCTCAACCACAATTAGGTGAGTAAAAAGGGGAGTACACACACACGCACACACACACACACAAAAACAACAAAACTGTTAATGAAACAATGTAAATTATTAATTAATTATATTTACGGTAAAATTAATGTATGGTTCTGTAAACTTACATTATTGCTAACAATTTTCACAAAAAGCGAACAAATCTGGGCAGTTAACTAACATTATTAAACCAAACAAACAGAGCAATAAATTTAAAGGACCTCTAAGGGCTGAATGCAGTTGGTATAAAGCCCACCCACAATTCTTCAATTTTGTAATTCATTATATTAATAAAAGTAAATTTGGGGAGCACTGAAAATATTAATAATATTAAGTGATGTTTTCCCGATATAAGAAAGTCCCAAAGCCATGACCAAAGTTATAGCGTATTTAATAACGGAAAATTTTTTTTGGTGTGGTTTACCCTTGGGGTTTAGTTGCATGTACATGGGAAGGAGTGTTGCAACTTTTGTCTTTTTTTGGAGAACTCAATGTCAAATTTATAAATCTTGCAAAATATGGAAGAAAAAAGGTAAACTGAAATTAGTGCTTCCCCAAAATTTGAGCAAAACATTATGTCGAGTCACACCAGTAAGAGGAGCTGCGGTCTTAGATAATTTTTGTACCCCCCTTCACGGAGTACAATATTAATGCTTGAAAAAGAGTGGTTTTAAGAAAATAACAACAGGGCTAGCTATCTGTGTATGGAGATCATAAAACCTGTTTCGGTATACAAAGGGTAGGTAGAAAGTCACCAAAGAGGGGCTGTTATGGGGATGTATGGTAATGGCAAAGAGAAGCCCAGCCTGTAGCCAGGTCGGGGTGTAACCAATGTTTCGGTTAGGAACGTGGTTGAAAAGGGGTCACGTGTCACTATTGAACAAGGGGTGAATATAAGTTATTGGCACATTATGTATATTACATTATTTTATTTGGGAGGGAAAATAAAAAAACTTAAAAAAAAAAACAGCAACGTTCTATTTCAGAACGACTCGTGCAATGCTAGTTTTCTCTGTTGTTCAAGGTTTTTCATGTTATTCAAGGTTTTTTTAAATTTTGTTTAATATAATACTGTGAATTTTATGGTATAAAACATTTTTGTGCTTAAAAAACTTAAAAAAAAATTTACAAACAGATTCGTGGGGAAATTTTAATTTTATATATATATATATATATATATATATATATATATATATATATATATATATAAGGGGGCCATCTGGTGTAAATTGGGGTCCCATAGCCTGGGGAGAAGTGGAAAAAAGGTTTCAAGGAAAAAGATGTTTTTCTGAAGCCAGAAATTCCATTTCCCCCTACCACCTCATCTTTTATTAAATATATAAAAAATTTATTTAAAGATACAATACATTGTCAAAATACATTAACAATAATACAATAATGAGTAAACAAATAGATGACAACTCAGAGCTACATGTCAAATATTCCCAGCCCCCCGGCAGGGGGTGCCCAGAATACTGCAGTCTTTTCCCTTTGATCGCAACACTGAGTCTCTGAAAGAGGAAGCTGGGCGCCCTGTTCCTTTGGTTTTTTGATAAGTTTTCCACCCCGCCCTTGAGAAACTTTAGAGCACACTTGCCCCATGCTCCATGGCCCCACCCATTGGGGTGAAGTTATAGCAAGAGGGAAGGTCTTCATATTTGGGGTCTTCTGGGTCTAATGTGGGTGGCAGCTCCACCCCCCTTTCCAAGGAGGGGCAGGTACTGCCAATGGCAGCACAGGGGGTCCCAACACCGCTTACCATCCTTCCAGGGTAGCATGGTGGCTCCATCAGGGCGCTTGACTTCCATCAGACCTCTGCACTTGGGGTTCCTGTTTAGTGGGCAACGGGGGACGAGGCTTCTTTGATGTCATTGACCCCCGTCTAGCAATTTTCTGTGGTGACACACTAGACCATGAAGTCCGAATTACGCCGTCGCCCTGCCGCAAAAACACTTTGTTCGGTGAGTATGGGGCGGCTAGGCGAAGAGCAACACCAATCCGAATGGCCTGTGGGTGAGTGAGTCCCCAGAGAGGAATTGGGAACAGCTAGAAGGAAACCCCGAGGGGGCCTTCACCGGGAGACGAGCTTTTTCCTTTTTAAGGGGTTTGGGGAGCATTGTGTTGGTTTTTTAAATTATATATATATATATATATATATATATATATATATATATATATATATATATATATATATATATCATATATATATATATATCAAGTGCCAGTTAAGATTAAGAGCATACACAGATTTTGCAAGAAAACCGAAAAGTAGCAACGCTCATATCCGCCATCTCGTGGTGAAAATTTAATAAATAATTTCGCCAAAATCATTACGAACATAACGAAAAAAATATCATTTCATTGTTGTTGTTTTGTCATTAATTAATGTATATCTAAAATATATTTAGTTGGAGTTAGGCTAAATTCAAATTGCGCTTGGTATGATGGAGGTGGTGGGTTTTCGAAGTTTCTCTTGGTACAAAATTATAAATTCTTACATCAACATAAATAGAAAATATATTTAAACGTATAAGAAGAAAATTTAGAAGGACTTTAACTTTAGATGAGTTTAACTGGTGTGGTTTACCTAATCGGCTGACATATATATATATATATATATATATATATAAATATAATAATAATAATAATATATATATATATATATAATATATATATAATAATATACTCTGTATCTGCATGTATATCTGCTATAACAACAATATATATTGTACTGAACGGGTGGTATTGATCAATAACAACACTCTGGGTTCAGAAACTCCTTGGCTGGTCGCAGGCTGTTATTGATCAATCCACTCGGACAATAGTTCTAATATTCTTTGCCCGTCACTGGTTGAGCTAGTGCCCAGGCCCAGGGAGTAGAATGAAATTAGCACAGAGGCATCACACCACCGTATGTTCTCGGATGGTGGGTGCAACAACTAAGCAGCTGGATGCGTCATTCTTAGGGTAGCGTGGTCCGTGGACTAGGCGGTAATGTGCTACCCTCCTGGGCAAAGGCCAAAGCAGCATGGTTGACTCTTGGACCCTCCCCAATGTTGTGACTTTGCCACTTTGACGGGTTGTTCAAGGAACAGTTCAGAACCAGGTCACAGCCTGTTGAATCCCTTGTGAGTTCACTTGATTCTCATCCCTTGAATTCTCATTAACTACGTAAATCTGCAAACAGCGACACCTCTAAATCTATTCTTTCTGTGTGTCATGTCGCAGTCTTTTGTGGAACCTCATCTCGTCACACAGGTGCCCCTCCCCGACACCTCGTCACATGCCGACTCGTTGTTGCCTCCAATCAGATGTTCTCTGACACAGCTGAGCCTTTCCTGTTACATGTGCCTGATCCTCTAGCTTTGCATTAACATAAGGAGACTATGTCCAGGGGCCTTCTTGCAGTCCAATGCAGTCTATCTACCCCTCTCTCTCGTGACTTACTTCTGTTACCTTGTCATAAAACTCAGTAGGTTTGTGACACGGGTTTTCTCCTTCCCTGAAACCGTGCTGGACATTCTTTTTCAAGCTTGTGTCTCTGAGTGCTCCAGCACTCTGCTCCAAACAGTCCTCCCATGACTTCCACACCTGCCATGTCAGTAGCACAGGTCAATTGGTTTAGTACCTCGTGTCTACCTATCCTTTCTTAAATATTGGGACTACATTTGCAATCTTCCACACCTCAGATGATTGCCTGTGGTTTCCCAATGGATTAATATTAGATATTTTTGTTAGTGGCACACACAACATCTCTGCTCCTCTGTAGGACCATGGAGGATGTTGTCAGGCTCCACCTTTTGAGGTAATGCAAGTTCATAGCAACTTCTTTCCACTTCCTCTCTGTTGTATGTATTTCATCAACATGTTTGGTGCCTCCCTATTCTGAATTCCTGGGTCCTTCACTGTCTCAACTGTAAATACTTCTTTAAATCTCATGTTGAGCTCCTCACATACCTCTTGGTGATTTCTTATGGACTCCCATTCCTTTCCTCCAGCCTGATTGCCTGATTCATCTGGGCGTGCACCTCTGGTGCTTTATACAACAACTTTGGGTCAGACTTGACTTTTTATGCTATGTCATTTTTCGTATTGTCGCTGAGCCTCCATTCTTACCTTTTGCATATTCGTTTCTGACTTCTTTTTGTGAAGGCTTAGCTCAGCCCTGTCGGATGTTCTTGACGTGGGAGCTTTGGAATTAGGACCTTCTGAACTCCTCGCTGTTGTTAGGGGGTTTGGTTGCTGATGGGTCGACGGATGTTTTCCCAACATAATGGGTGGGCTCAAATATCATTCAGGTTCAGGGACTCAGGTGTCTGTCCTGGCAGAGAATGATGCTGTAGATGTTGCCTGGGTTTGGTTCTAGCTGAACCCTGGTTATAGAGTATACTGATTTGGTGACGTCTCTTAACCACTATGGGTAATGCTATATCTGATGCCCTCGGCTTTGTGTAGAAAATGACACCTAGCTGGCACTGAGGACATAATGAATAGAAAGGCATAGTTATTATGAAGGCATAGTTATTTCGCGACTTATACTTTGAAACAACATCTGCCCTAGTGGGACCCCACTCAGTCCATGCACTTGGCAGCCTGTTCTCGTTCCGTATAACAAACAATCCTCACCTGTTTGTGGTTGTAGTGGTCACAGCTCATAATGTGTGTGTATGTGTGTGTGTGAGTGTGTGGTGTGTGTGTGTGTGATGATGATAGTGACAATGTGTTCATAATCTCTATCTATATTATTATCAAACGTTTGAACATATTATTCATTAGAACTTACATGAAAGAGATAAGATTGGAGGTGGCTGCTAATTTGATAAATGTATATTCGTGACCATGGTGAGTAAAGTAAAGTAGATAGGGCAGATATTTTGTGCAGGGCTGCAGAGTTGTGGATTACAGTCGAAGCATTTGTAACGGTGATAGTCCTGGATAATCGTGAGAGGACATCTTAAACAATGAGAATATATAAGTATTGTATTAATGCTAACTGTTATAACGCCTTGCAGTGTCTTGTTGTCAAGTTTTTTCAATTATAACATCAATATTTTGGTTATTTTGGTTCAAAGAAGAACCACAACAACGCGCATATATTTCTACCAATCACAGACATTATATTTTCCTGGATGGCTATTTAATAGAATTTACCGACAAAAACTATTCTTTCTTATCAAATTCCTTATAAATATATTATGTTGCTCAAAAATAAACAAGGCTCTGTAGAGAATCATTCAAACATATTTACATCTCGGTTTTCAGACTTACTTTCCAGTTCGATGATACTAAACGCAATGTCCAGCGGTAGTCATTCATCAAATTAGTCAATCAGGACTTTAATCATTCTCATTAATGCTAATCCACAATAAGCGGTGAAATCGTTCACCGTTGGGCTCAATTCATTAAAATTGTACAGTTGGTATCAAGAGGATGAAAAGCATGTTTTAAGCCCAGAACTGAAACAGTTGTTGGCAGAATTAAGTCATGAGAACATATATTAAACCTATAATGACAAACAAGACACAACTATCAGTATCACTGAACAACTGTGGATTGACTTATCCGTGAATCCCCTCTCAGATTTTACCCCATTCTTCCACCTCCTGCTCCACATACCTGTTGGTGAGCCATGATCCATTACAGCACTTTCCCCGGTAATGAACTGCTCCTTTATTTTAACGGTCTCGGGCGGATACTCTAACAAAGATCGTGGCGAAATACAGATGACAATATCGAAATCTTTTATCGTGATCAACAGCCTCAAGCTTTACTGAAAGTTAGTAAATTAGTTAGGCAGGAACGGCCCCTCGTGAATCCATGCTGAGTATCATTAATCAGTTATCGCTTATCAGTTATGACTTCTTAAAATATGGTTTCATAATTGACTATTAATTTGCGAAATAATTAGGGTTAGCTTATTGGGCGTTAGTTTGAGGTAATGACATTATAAGCTTCATGCGAATTACATTCCGCCCTCTTTTACATATCAGATACTAGCTCTATTTGAAGACTATATTGAAATGTTTCAAAATGGTTCAAAAAAGTTCAATTTGTGCTCTGTTTTCTATGGTTCCCATCAAGTTTAGGGTTTATTTACGCCCAATCGGTCTGTTTGATAGCCATGTGTAACAAACAGAGCTCTTCTAATTCACAGTTTAATCTTCATTTCAGGACTATATAAAATTAATGTTTTGGATACTGTAGTGTCTTCTTGTGAGAAGACAGAGAGAAATAGTGTAAAATCGGAGGCATTTCTGGTTCTCTTGCTTATCAATTAAGATTCTGGAAGCTGTACAAGGTGATCTGTCTACATTCTGGGAGGGGTGGTAATGCTGCTGTTTGCTAACAGTGTAAGCGCGCCTCTTGGAAGACAGTGATGCAGTGGATAATTATGGTTTTCTTTCATTATATACCATACCTTAGTGGAGACATTATTGTGTTAATTAAAAAATATTTTCTTTAACTTTTGTTCTATATTTCTGTACGCGCTGGAAATCGGTTAATTGCTGGTTTAGCTTTTCTTATCCCCCTTTTAACCTCCTTTCATCGTGAATATTCGGTTCATGGAATGGCCCTCACATCTTTTAAATACGTCACGAATTAGTTTAAGTATTTTCCTGAAGATGTTTGAGCCTAGTTCATCCACTTCGGGTCATTTCTATTCGATCTTGTTTCTTTATGCGAAATAAACGTTTTTGAGCGGCGTAAACGGTGTTCTGAAGGAGAAACTGTCATACTGATGAGCTCTTTGTTGCTGATTATAGATGATAGGTATCATCTAAACCAAATTATTAATCCTCCATACAAGCGAGAATCTGGAACAGTTATTGAGTTATTCATACTACCTTACTTCTATTCAATGCACTTTAGGTAATTGATTTGTAGTTCTTACGCAAAGTTCGCTTGTTTGCAGAACCAAGTCAAGCAGGTTATATTCCCTTGAAATACTGTAAGAAACTGCTCTAAACAACAATCCTGAACTACCTCCTGAAATTGGCTAGAAGACTCTAATTTCAATCAAGGATTTTTTTTTATTTATTTAAAAACATAATTTAATAAAAACAAAAACAAGGACAGTTTCTACATGTCAAAGTATGATGTGTGATCTAATCCTCCTGTCGTCACTTTCTTTATTACTTATAAACCAGAATATGTTTGATTAGGGACCATCGGATACCTGAGCTCTGAGATGCCTTATAAGACCAACCCAGAATGACTTCGGAAATCCCGCGTGTTATAAAATGCTCAGTTGTATACATATCTTATACTAAGGACATAAGCGTGAGCAAATACTATAAACTGTATTGAGCCCCATCGACGGTCCCGACCACAAGCTACCATTCATGATTGTGCAAACATTACCATCTTCCTGGGCCATATGTCGCGTTCGGTTGTGTTTCAAAAATATATTTTGGCGTTTTGTTTTTTTGTAAAAGTGTCATGTGAGACCATTATATACAATAAACACTAAGTCACATACATAGGATTTGGGAGTTGTGACAGGTGCCTCTATCAACATCTACCTTGTAACATTCAGCATGTATCAACCGTCAAAAACACGGCACTTATAAACCACATAAAAACAATGTGACACATAGAGCTCCTATCAAACCCTCCAAGCCTGTGACCTTACAAACCTCAATGGGATTGGCACATCATTCTAAACAGCCCCGACCCATACACCAGATCTGACCCTAATTTCCCATTTCAACTAACGCAGCCTTCTTTAGCCATGTCTTGAACTCCCCACGCGATCTCAATCTACAGTATACTCCAAGTCAGCGGCATCACTCTCTAACATCATGGCTTTTCCCAGTCTGAGCTCCCATTACCACCATCTTGCCATCGATAAATCCCAAACCTTGATCATTTGCCTTATAATAACACAGTTTTGCCAGGGAATTCCATGTGTTGCTTTTCCATCTTTATCTCCACCAATCAACATTTTCTTATTCGAAAATTCTTCAAGATTTCTCGTCAGTATAACAATGAAATCGCCGGATAATCCCCAAGGTTCTGTCCACCTTTTGGAGACATTCCACTACTCCAGTTCTGGAACCCACCATGATATCCATCTGTTCATGAACAATAGTTCCCAACCATAAACATGAATCAAAGGAGCTCCCAATTGCGGATATAAAATTCATTTAGATAAATATCCTGAGACCTTTCCACGGACTCATGCCATAGAAACTTTCTCTGCCTGCCACCATGATTTCCCCCTCCATGACCACCCACTATTATCATCCTGTTTCTACCCCTTATCGCCCAACACTATCAGCCTTACTAGCAACTCCTTGTGTGTATCCTCTCGCAGTCTCTCATGCTTCCTGCCCCTCCTATATCCCCAACAGTGCTTTATTCAAAGACATAATAGTATTCTTTCTTTATAAACTAGCCACCAGTGGGCACGGAGTGTGTGATCACTCCTCCAGTTCTAAATCTTGCTTGCTAAACTATCGTTCATGCCATCTATCACTTTGCCAGTTCACTGTTCTCCTGACCTTGATACCACCACCACCACTGACATCTCGTTGCCTCGAATGTGACCTGCCTCAGTGATAATCGTCCCTACTCGGCATCTCTATCAGATAACCCACGAGTGGGCTTGGCGGTCACTCCACCTGAAGTCATTTCAAATCCCTTTCTCTGTGGCTCAACTCCCAGATTCAGCTACTGATTCATCGACCTCTCCTCCCCTCCCTATAGCAGGCCATTGCATTTGTGCTCGATGCTTCAGGTGAGTTGCACCCTTTCCAAACCAAACTGAAACAAGCTAACACTCCCCTATGGTCAAGAGGGCAACAACATTCTGCCTTCCACATCTTGACCACTGATTTTATTCAGTCTATCCCGATGGCTGCATAAATCAGCGGTGAGGTTGTATCACCTCATATACTCCATTTGGCGATTGCTCTGTTTATATCCCCAAACAACTCCTGAAATCAGAGGAGCACACTGCCCCTGACAGACATCTTGGCCTGTTTCAATTCAGTCACCAGCTTCTAACCGACCACTAAAGGCAAGTCCTCTTTCCAGTTTTCCTCATACCATGCCATCTGAAACCCTGCTTTTTCAAATAAGCTGATTTCCCATGAGCCTCTTCCAACCTCCCTTCTTCGTAAGTCGAAAGGGGCTGGTCGTTCCTAAATCCTAAACCACTCCACCTTGGAGCACTCGAACTACTATGCATATACCTGATGCCATGTCAAGTCATTCAGATGTAGTGTCGAACGGCAAGAACACATCCACATTCAACCATCTGGAACATATCTCAATATATGATCGTTTGACTCTGCTCTGTGCATTCACGTTGTAATCAGGCATGAATACAACGTGGGGTTTTCTGTCTTCTGCACCCAACTGGACCTGCGCCCTTCAGTACCACCCTCGCTACATCCTTTCATCCCCTGTATTATCTGCTTTTCTTTGCCTTTCCACTAACAACATCACACTTCAGTTTTGGGATCTTTGAAGGCCTGGCATGAGATCATCACCTGTCATTCCTCTTTATCGTTCAGTTTTTGTCTGCACCTCAATATCTGTCACACAAACTTACCAACATATACCACCTCATTGGTTGGCACTTCAGCCTGACCTCTTGCTCCTGCAAATTCAGCAATAACACCCTCACTGTTTCCCACCACAGCACTATGGCATATGATCTGCCTGTCCTATAACCTACTGGGGATCAATGGATCATATCGCAGCACCTCATGTAGAGGCTCAAGCAGGTAAGACTCCTTTTTCCATGCGGGTTCCTCCATAGCCAAATCTGCCACCATTTCCTCTTACCTACAGAGCACATAAGGTTCTCTCTCAGGTCTTCCATATCCTCAGGCTCCACGTCCTCTCCAGTCATGCTAACTCTCTCTGGGCAAACTTTAGCAGGCACAGTCAGCATACCTCAGCTCATTCTCACATCCGTATGCACTGGCTGTACTGTCATGCACATTTTTACCATATGCCCACAGACTACAAATTCTGTGTTCTCTGTTGATAATGCTATGAACTGGTCTGTGTGTAAAACCTCAACATGCATCAGAAGGTTTGCATCTTCAATCATCTTCAGGGCACTCCTTCACTGGCAGCCAGCCTCAGCCCCTCTGCCCGCCTGCAGCTATTCCCCAGTGTATAACTCCACCGATCTTGCAAGTTGTCCCTCATATCTTTCTCCAGTGCGATTGAGACATATTTTCTGCTGCCATGCATGGTGGTTCATGGGTATCAAACAAGTTATGGACCCATCCTCCTTCTGGAGATTGCTAAATGAAGTGCTGTAGCCACGGACGGAACAAACGATCTTCCCGTCTACCAGTTACCAGTGTGTGCTCTTCACTGCCTTTAATGCATCAGTAGCTCTGCCACAGTCATCCTAACAACACTTCCATTGGTGGGTGTGTAGCACACATGTCTCACTGAACCAAGGTATTCACTGCATCATTATCCACCATGTGAAAAATGCTATTTGCACAAGCATTCACCAGAGGCATTACCACCCTCTCATACTGAACTTCTGAGCTGGGCGTGTAGATTCAATCAATCTTTGGGTCCTCAGTTATATATTATTTTTATGTATATTATGTTTCTATCTGAAGATAGTCTCATGGCAGAGTAGAAACCTACTTCAAACCCTCGAATAAATTGGATTGAACACTCAATAATGCATTCATGAAGAAGTCAATCATCATTAATCAGGTTAGCGTCATACTTATAAATGTAACCATGGAGATCTTCTTTAAGAAGCATTTTTGCACCACACAGTGGCTTCAATCAGTCAACAAGAGAGAAAGATGGGAGAGAAAGGGTTTGGGGGTAATCAGTTCATGACTGAAATCAGATTAGTCATCAATCTCATATGAAAGTATAAGCGCCTGCCTTATGAATGCGATCGGTGAGTCGCGTTCGATCACTGTCGGTCTTGAACCGCCGTTCTTTATGCGCTGAAATAGCCAGGGACATGACTCGACAATGCTAGGTGGGATATATCATTATTAAAATTATTTATTATTAATATGATAATAGCTATTAATTAATCTGTTAACCATATATTATTGATGTTCATTTGCGAATAAAGGTCTTATTAAGCTGGTTGTTAGCATAGGTGGGTGTGTACTAGTTTATATCCACATTCTATCAGTGCTTTTGAAGCAATTGATATTAATGCTCTTTCTTTTGGGGGAAGGGTGTAGAACTCTCATTGGTGTAATAGCCTTAGTTATTCGTTCACTGACATAACATGAACTCAGAGACAGTTGTATATTAAAGAAAAATAGTGTCATTTATAATTTGATTTCTAATGTTTTCACCGATGCCGCTTGAGATAGGAAAACAGAAATCTCAAAACATGAGATGATGTTGTGGATGGACCAGGGGGAGCATAACGAAGACAATGGTTTCCGATGTCGTTCTTATCTGGCGTAGTGGCTGTAATAATGTGTGTGCCACGTATATAAATCTTCCTGACACAGAGACCTGTGAATATACTGCCTTTCTACACTAACACAAAAGAAGCAAGCTTACAAACACACACACACACAGGGACGGCAAGGTTGGGGAGTGCCAAAGCTAGACCTTAACCACGCAAATGAGTAAGTACAATTAGGTAAGTGCAGACACATATATCCACCTATTTTCCACACATTTAATCTTCAACATCTATCGAAACAGGGCATTTACCTGAAGTAT
Source organism: Cherax destructor (assembly GCA_009830355.1). NCBI lineage: Eukaryota > Metazoa > Arthropoda > Malacostraca > Decapoda > Parastacidae > Cherax > Cherax destructor. The sequence goes on from WNWK01013920.1 coordinate 12,175, forward strand.
GGAAGATAGTCTTGCTATGAAGAAAAGGACGACGTTAAACTACAGACCAGTGTCACTGACATATATATTGTACAGTCATGGAAGATTATAGAAGTGGTGGAGCACCTAGTAAAATGAGCTTATCAACGACAGCCAACACGGTTTCAGGGACATGCCGTCCTGCGTCTCAGAACGCCGGTTCTGACAGGGTGACGGCAGTAAGACAAGAGAGAGGGTGGGTAGATTGCATTTTCTTAGACTGTAAGAAGGCGTTTGACACAGTTCCACACAAGAGACTGATGCAAAAGCTGGGGGGGACCATACAGAGGATAACGAGGATACCTGTGGATCAAGGAATACCTGTCGGAAGACAACAGCGGGTGTCATTACAGCGGCAGAGACAATAAAGTGACTTTTCTCGAGCGGTGGTGTGCCACAGAGATGATCCTGGGACCGGTGCTGTTTCACAGGTATTGCCGAACGAACATGACTGAAGAATAGACTCCAGAAGTGTCCCTGTTTGCGAGATGATGTGAGATGGTGGAAAGAATTCAAGGTGGACGAGGACCAGGCAGAACTACAAGGGATCTGGACAGGCTGCAGGCCTGGTGTCAAGCAACCTGCTCCTGGGTTCAACCCCACCAAGTGCAAAAGTTATGTGCGAAGTTGGGAGGCCAAGAAATGACCACTGAGACGGGAGTGTGATATGAGAGGCCAGGGCTGCTAAAATCTCAATCAAGGAAAAAATTCTTGGGATTAATTATAACACCAGGCACATCTTACTCAAGGAGGATGCACAACAACCAAATAGCTTCACCATGACATACAGGCGCCTAACAAGGCCTCAAGAATATGTTCAAACATCCTCAATAAAGGGTCATCCAGGATCTACATGAGTTAGGCCACTTAATGAAGGCAGCTCAGTTTGGAACCTACCCTAACCAAGCATGTAAGGAAACTAGAGAAATTGGAGTTGAGAACTCAGTTTGAATCTGGGATGTTGAAGTATTTTCTTCAGTCACAGAGTTGCCAGGAAATGGAATAGTCTGGGAGTGATGTAGTGGAGAACTAGGGATCAATATATAGCTTTAGAGGTATAATAAAGCTCATGAACAGGAAAGTTTTACTCAGATGAGAATGAGTAAGGGCGGGGGTGGCTAAGGCTGCTGGCCCCGACCCCACTGTGATCACCTTCAGAGTAAGTGCACGTGCAATACATAGACGCCTGGCCAATGTGCCCATGGAGTATATGTGGGAGGTTCTATGGGTCAACGCCAGGTGATCAAGGACCAGGCCTCTGTGACCGGAGATCAGGTCAAAAATACCATTTACAGGACGATATAGTTCTCTAAGGAGAATATAAGTGGAAGATAATGCATTGCAGGATCTGGATGGGCTGACCTGGTCTGACAAATGACTGACCAGAGTTTAACCCCATCAAGTGCAAGTTATGAAGATTGTGGAAGGACAAGGAAACCACAGGCAGTACAGCTATAGGGTCGAAGGCTGTAAGAACTCACTCTAAAGGAGAATGGATTTGGGTGCAGCATCTTACCTGGCACATCACCTGAAGCGCACATAAACCAGAGCTACTTGCAGCATATGGGCGCCTGGTAAACCTGAGAATAATATTTTGACTTTCCTCAGTGGTGCATTCCACGAGTTTGCCTTTCTTCTTGAACCAAATATTGAATATATAAGTTGGTATCAGACCACACCCTCTGGTAAACGTCAATAAATTAGAAAAGACAAGAGTCTGCAAACAGACAGATACAAAGCTGAAGGTTTTGGCCTACGCGGAGGGTTAGAGACTCATGCAGGACCTTTACTACAAGACAGGAAGGATGGGGACACTTGATAAGAATACATATAATACTTTGAGAGGAATTTTGGATGAGGACAGAAAGTTTGGGGAGTAGATACACAGAGGTGGCAGTTGAAGATTCAGATGAGTCACTGGGGATGTTAGGAAATATTTTTAGCCATGGTTCTCTGGCCCCTCCTCTACTCACACCAATAGAACCCCACAGCAAACTGCCAGGTCTTCCACTTCCACAGCTAAGCCCCATATAATACAGTGCTGAAGAGGAAACTGAAGGTTTGGGGCTACCAATGCTGATGGAATAATGAATAAGTGGGAGGGAGTGGCACGAAAGAATCAGAGCATGTCATCATAGCTCTCATGGAATCCACTCTTACAGAATGATAACAAGCAGCTACATCTTTCCATCTGGACTGCTCAAATCTGAGGAAAGACAGAGGAATGGCATGTCAGGACGAGAGGCAAAATGTGTATGGAACACCTCAAACTGAGGTCCCAAGGTGGAGGAAATTACAGCGTGTGTGCTGCAGATAGCAGGAAGATGGAACAAGAGATTGATGAGTAACAGGGACATGGTCCGATACACTGGCTGAGTAGTAAACATAGAATATGTGAAGAGGAGACAAAGCTACTGGTTATGGGTGACTTTACTTTGCAAGGAGAGTGTGGGAAAACCTGGAGACACAAGGGGCCCCAGGAAATATAGTGGGCTAAGTTGGCAGGTTAGAAAGTGGTAAACCTCGAATAACGCGTTGCAGAAACTACTGAGAGAGAGGAGGACAGTCAGTAGTCTGGACCTTGTATTCCTCACAATTAGTTCAGATATTGAGTACATAACATATGAAATACCCCTCGGAGCTGTTTGATCATGTGAGTCCACATGAATTTCAATTAGTGGAAGAAGAGCAGGAGGACGGAACTGGATAGTGAGCTGCAAGGGTGACTACACAGGCACTGAGACTTCTGCCTTTGAGGTTCAGTGGGAAGGAAATTAGTAGAAATCAGTGTCTGCAGGTGTGTGACAACAATGCTCACAAAGGAGCAACAGAAACAATGTGAAAGCCCAAACAGAGCAGTTCTTCAAGGTGAAAGCTGAGACTAGTTTACAAGGAAGGAAGTATAGAGATAAGAGGACCCAGGAAAATAAGGAGAAATTATTCAAAAGGACTGAAAGAGATGTTACAGAAAGGAGGAATTTAGCAACTTGTGCAGAAAAGCAACAGTCACGTCAGAGGCAGTCAAGAGACCGGGTAATCAGGCTGTGATTCGGAAGGAGGGAGATCACAGAAGCATCAGATCATTAACTGAAGGGTTCGACAAAAATTTAAGTGGTTTTTACCAGTGGAACAAACGCTCAGCTGGGAAGATGGAAGGTATAATTTTTCACAAGTGGACTATCATAATAAGCCAAAAGGCGATGGGGCGGACAACATCCTCTCCGTGGGTCCCTGAGAGAGGCAGAGGCGTTCTTTTGTGCCTGAAACAGCAACAATCAATAAATCTGTCGAAACCAGGGACTACACAGAGGGTATGAATAATACATTAATGAACAGTTTTTCTGTGAAGGAGAGGTGCCTTAGCACTAAATACAGACCAGTGTCTTATGTTGCAAGTATGGAGTCATGGAAGATTGAGGAGGAAGAGTGGTGAGCTAGAGAAGCAGCTTATTCTTTTCGTGGTTGGTTTTCAAGGAAGGAGTCCCGCTGTCACAAACCTTCTTAAGTTCTAAGACAAGTGGCTGCAATGGGTAAGGCAAAGAAGGAGGGATGGGTGGACTGCGTTTTCTTGGTCTGTAAAAGGCTTTTGACACAGTTCCACACAAAAGATTGTGCAAAGTTGGAGGACCAGGCAGGTGAAGGCACCACGTGGATCAGAGAAAAATGACAGGAGACAAATTATTAGTGTAGAGTGGGCTTGAAACTTTCAGCGACAGGGTTCCACTGGGGTTGTCCTAGGACCGAAAGTGCTGTTTCCCGAGTACTTTATCAGACATAACATGACAGAGGATAGACTCAGAAATACTGTTTGCAGACGTGTGACTAATGAGAAGAACAGTCAGACAGAATCAGGAAGGACTACAAGAGACCTGGACAAAGCTAAGAAGGCTGGTCCCTGCTATCTCAGGTTACTCAACAGTTCCAGTCTGCCAAGATCGGGAGGGCAAAGACCATGAACAATTTTTAATCTAGCTGACCAAAGACTGCAAACCTCCTCAGGAAAAGATATCTTGGTGAGCTATAATACCAAACTCATCTCCAAGAGGCACCCCATCAACAAACAGCATATTTCTGGATTTCTCTAAGATAGATAATCCAGACTGGGCTGTGAGGAAGGTTGGGAAAGTCGGCCTGACGGCTGCTGGAGAGAGAGGAGGGTTAGGGAGATGTAGAACAACAAATAAAAATGCTGAGAGGAGTGACAAGTCAGGTGCGACACAGATGTTTCTTAAATAGTGGACTATGACAGCAGTAGGTTGCAATTGGAGTTTAAGGGCTCAGTGAGTCACTGGGGATGTAGGAAGTATTCGACATCAATAGGAGTTATCAGGATGTAGAATAATCTGGGGTGATGTATTAGGCAGGATCCATCACGTTGCTGAGGAGGCATGATAAAACTCATTGGCATGGAGATTGGAACTAGCAGCGAACAGTGAAGGCAGGGTCCAGTGGCTCATGACCAGTCCCTGGAACCACAATTGAGTGAGTACACACACATCCTCACACACACACACACACACACACACACACACACACACACACACATACACCACATAGCTTTGGGGAATTGCTGATAAGACCTCGAAGCCAGGTACTTCCCTGTACTTTCTGCTTCTAACCATTTGGCGATAAACAGACTGGCCTTCAAATGCCCAGCCACTGTACAGCAGGTGTTTTGATTACAACCAGTCACGCAAGTGTTGTCATTCCACTGGATGGTCAGACGGCCTCTCCTATGTCAGCATTCTTGTTATTAACTGGAGTTGGGTTGATGTGAATGCCTTGACAAGATGATCAACTGGGCATTTCTTTACCAAATTTGAGTTTTGCTATTTGTAATTTGCGTGTTATGTGCCATGTGTGACTGCAGGTCACCCGTGATTGCGACGTGTGTTCAAATGCCTCACTGGGTGTTGTTGGGGGGTCGATTCACGCTCCTGGCCACTGCCATCTTATCGGCACTCGCTGGACAAGCTCTGCGCCATGAGCTATCCTTTGCCTTCTTGAGTATACATCGGAACTCTCTCTACTATCAATTTAAACATACTTCCCAGACCATTTAATGTGACTGAAGGAAATGCTTCCTAACATCTCTGTGATTCATCTGAGTCTTCGGCTTTCAACTGTGTCCCCTTGTTGCTGTGTCCCATCTCTAGAACATTCTGTCTTTGTCACCTTGTCAATTCCTCCAGTATCTTCTTGTCTCAGTTATCATGTCTCCCTATCTCTCGCAATGCACTCCAGTGTCATCAGGTCGATTTTCTCTTACTCTCACTCGTGGTTATAGGTCAGGGCTAGTCTTGTTACAAACCTTTGCTTTCTTGTTCCTTTATTTGGCTAGAATTGGGTTTGAAACTGGTGCTGCATGTCGGTATGGGCTAGCACTGATGTACAGGGGTCCTAGCGATTTTATTGAATGTGGAATGTATTCTTAGGTTTATATTTTCTGTATATTTCTTAGCCATTCATTTAGTTGATATGCGCCTGGAAGATGTGCCTGGTATCTTTCTCTCCCAAAGATCTTTTTCCTTGATTGAGGTTTGTAGTCTCTAGCCTTAGCCTAGACCATACTCCATCTCTAGTTACCTTTATACAATATTTCATGACTTTACTTGGTGGGGTTGAACTCCCGAGGCCAATTTCCCGGACAATAACCTGAGATCTCCCTTTGTAGATTCTGCCAGTCACTCGATCAGTGGATTCTTCTTATCAACCTCCCATCATCGCGAAACAAGTACCTTCGGAGTCTATTCCTTCCGTCATGTCGTTCACAAATAAAGGCATAGCGCCGATTGCTGGATTGACCCTGTGGACCCACTCATCCGGCGCCACTCTGACGCCTGCCGCCGTGACTCGCTGTCTTCTGACCGGAGTGTTCCTGATCAATGTGAACGCGCCTTCCACTGTGCCACCTGATATCAGCTGCGCTTAATCTCTTGTGTGGAATTCAATGTCGAGCATATCTTACAGTCAGAATATGCAATCACCGCTCCTCTGTCTTTTTAACATAGTAACTCAGATGGGTTTTTGCGTGATTTTTCTGTCCCTGAAGTACGTGTTGGCTGGTCGTTGATGAGATCATTCTTTCTATGTGTTCTCTCTTCTCAGTTATCTTCTCCATGACCTTGCTTCTACATTATTCAGGCTTTTCCGGTCTGTCAGTTTTTAGCCTTTTTACGTTCCTGTCATACCAGCAGTGAACTATATTACTTAATGTTCGCTCAGGTAGTTGCCTGTTTCGATAGATGTGTGAAGATTTGTTGTTCAGAGATTTTACACAGCTCCTCATCCTTCTCAGGACCCCATGGTGAGATGTTATCAACCTATCTTGATTATCCATCGCTTTGTGGCCTCTTCACTTCCTCCTCAGTTGTGTATTGTGTCCAGCACCTGAGTAGTTGTACTACCTATATCACCCTGGGCCCCTTATCTCCTCTGGGACTTTCTTTGAATCTCAGGTTGAGTTCTCACGCACTTCCATGGAGTCATTTCTTTGTATTTCCCTCCTTCCTCAACCTGATCACCTGGTCCTTGACATTGTTCTACTCCTGATCTGGCTGGCTAGCAGCTTCCCAGGTCAGGTAGCTTTCAACTGCTATGTCAATTCTCATTTTTGTGCTAGGAGCCTCCTTCTTTTCCATAATCATTTCTGGCTCTACGACTGCCTCCTTATTCTCCTGGGTCCTTTGCCTTCCTGTACCTCTTCCATTCCCTGGCACACTTGGTTTTGGCTTCCCTGCGGCTTTGGTGAACCAGTCATCCTGAGCACACCAACCTCCTGTTGCCTTGGGTATAAACCTCTCCTCGCTTCTGTGCAGGTGTTTGCTGTGCTGTTCATCATCTCGTCTAATGACTTCCCTGTGACTCCTCTTATGACTCACATTTTGGAAGTTTCTTCCTTCTTACACAATGGTCATAACTTTCTTTGTAGTTTGGCTTCCATTTGTGCGGCACTTCCTGCTTCGCTCCGCCTTAACTCTACTATGTATTCGAAGCTTAGTACCATATGATCACTAGTTCCCAATGGGACTTTCATGTGTGATGTTCTCCAATATCTGTTTCTGCTCAGTGGTAAGTCCGGTCTCGCTGGTGCGATACCCCTCTCTACTGGTAGTGTTCACCACATGTTGGTACGTGAAGTTTTTCAGGACAGCACTCCGGCATCTTAAACCTCCGCATTTCTGGTTCTTGTGCAATAACTTCTCCCGATCGGTTTCCCTTATGGTTGAAGTCGCCCGCGGTCAGTAACAACCTGCTTGCTCGAGCCCTTCTGGCCTTCGGCCGGTCATTATAGGCCTCTTATCAGCTACCATAAGTGCCTCTTGCAGCAGCCTCTTCATAACTACCTGTGGTGGTTCTCCATCTTTCTGTTACTGCCTTCAGGACCTACAGTTTGCTGTGGTTCACCTAATGCCAATACAGCACTCATCTGTCATCTTCAACCATTAGTCTATTACGTTTTGGTCATTAGTACCATACTCATACCTCTGTTCCTTCTGTCTTTCCTCAGGATCTGGTATCCCATTGGAAGATGGCATCGATATACCTGTGAAACTTGGTTTCTGTGAGATATTATGGAGTGATAGCATAAGATCTTTCAGTGCCTTTCCTCCATTCTTACATTTCAGCAGCATTTGGTGTGCCTTTGCCTTCAGTTTCCTCTCTAACACTGTGTCTTTGAAGTCTGTGGGGTGAGGGACCTCGCGGTGTGCTGGGATTCTTATAGTGTTGGGTGGAGACATGAGTGTGAGTTGTAGTTGTGTTGGGGTGGTGTGCCCGGTTGTTGGGTGTTAGGGGAGGTTTTAGTGTGTGGTTGCTCTTGTTATCTACCTCTTCTGGTTGTACTCTCACGGTTCTGTCACCATCTCTCCTCCAACTCCTTAGATGCAGTTTTGTTTCTGTGTAGTCAGGAACCTTGCCTCTGCAGCCTTCAGACACACACCATTGTGGCTTCTCTTGGATCTCTACGCTTCACTGTTTCTATTGCAAGGAATCGCGGCTGAGCAGTCAATTTCTTGCTTCAGTACACCTATTCTCTGAAATTTTACAATCTCGGACATGTCTTCTTCGCCTATTGCTTTGGTATGATATGATCTCTTCTTTCTGCATGCCGTCTTTCCAGTGTGTGTCCTTTATCTCTCTCCCAGCTATTGCATGAATGAAACACTGCTGTTTGCCATCTCTCTTCCCATTGCCTTTTCCCTCCTTTCAGGTTCCACTGTCTGCTGCATTGAAAGCCATTTCTCCCTTTTCCTGTGGCTCTTAGTGACATGATCGTTCCTCTGCATTTGCCCTATTCCCTTCTCCCTCCTCCCAAGCTGCACTGCTTGGTAACAGATACAGCCAGACAAATGGTTATGTCTCCTTCCTGTGTGTGTACTCGCCTGGTTGTGCTCACCCTAGTTTAACTTGTTGCTAGGAGATCAGGACTACTGCAGCTCCCTGGCTATCTCTATGGCCACTTCTTTGGATTAACTCTCTATGGGGCTTTATCATACTATTGAAAGCTATGTGTGGGACCTGCCTCTGCATCAACCCCCAAACTATTCCACTTCCCGACCACTCTGTGACTGAAGAAATGCTTCCTAACATCCCTGTGATTCATCAGGTCTTCAACTTCCAACTGTGTCCCTTGTTGCTGTGTCCCATCTCTGGACACATTCTGTCTTTGTCCACCTTGTCAATTCCTCTCAGTATTTTATATCCTGTCGTTATCACCTCCTCTGCTCTCTCTCCTGTCATCGGGTGTCGTCGGGTCCGATTTCCTTAACCTCTCCTCATGCAGGACCCTGCCCCGCTTGAAACAGAGATTAGTCTTGTTGCAAACCTTTGCAATTTCTCTAGTTTCTTTACGTGCTTAGCTGGTTGCTCAGGGTTTAAACTGGTGCCATACTCAATTATGGGCCACAACGTACACAGTGTACAGGGTCCTGAGAATGGAGGGGGAGAGATAAAGGAAGAGAGGAGGAGACAGAGAAAATTCACTGGTGTCGAGAGAGCAGGTTAGAGACATAAGACATAAGAAAGGAGGAACACTGCAGCAGGCCTGTTGGCCCATACTAGGCAGGTCCTGCACAATCCGTCCCTAACATATTAGAATGTGGATGCTGTTCTCTGGTTTTGCTAAACGTGTGTGTGACAGTGCTCTGTTATGGTTCCTTCCAGAGTCGATACCCAGCCATAGCCCACTTATTGTGTGTGCTCACCGATTTGTATACCTATTGTAGTTACAGTGATGAGTCTAATCCTAGCTCACTCTTGCTGGAATTGCTACTAGGTTCTCACCACTGCCTCCTTGCTCCAATGACAATCTTCGTCTTCCAACCATAACATGGTTTCTGCTATCATACATTCATTTTCTGAGCTGTTCCACTTCACAACAACCTATGACTGAAAAATACTTCCTAGCATCCCGCTTTGAGGCTCATACAGTTGACTTCAATTGTGACCCCTTGTTTATGTGTGTCCCCTCTGAACATCATGTCTCTCCACCTTATCTATTCCTCACCACATGTCTCCCCTCAACCTCCCTATCCTCTAGTGTCAATCAAACCATTTCCCCATCTTCTTTCTTCGTAGGACAATCCCCTTAGCTCTGGGACTGGTCTTGTTGCAAACCTTTGCACACTCTCTAATTTCTTGACCAGGTGTGGGTTCCAGGCTGGTGCTGCATGCGCTGGTATCATTTGACTTGTATATGGTGTACAAGTCTTGAACGATTCCTTAGTGAGGTATTAGAACGCTATTCTTAGGTTTGCCGGCCCTTGTATGTGCTGCTAGCGGTTATCTGATTGATGTGTGCACTCAGGAGATGTGCTCGATGTCTCACTGCAGATCTTTTCTTGGTGAGTTTGTCTTAGCCACCTGTTCTCTCTGTCTGTGGTCTTCTTTGCCTTCCCCGATCTTCGCTGACTTTACATTTGGCAGGGTTAAATTCAAAGGGCCAGTTGCTGGACCCGGGCTTGTAACTTGTCCGGGTCTTCTATAGTCCTACCTGATCCTCGACAGTTGGTTGCTTTCATTAACTTCCATGTCTCAAACAGGGACCACTTCACGGGTCTGTCCCGGCTTCCGGTCGTTTCACGGCATGCACCAAAAAACAGTACAGGTCCTAGAACTGACCCTTGTGGAACCCCACTCGTCTGAGTGCCACTCTGACACCTCGTCACGTACCATATTTCGTTGTTGCCTCCTGTCAGAAATTCTCTGATCCATTGCAATGCCTTTCCTGTGCGTGTGCCTGATCATCAAGCTTGCATTAACTTGCTCTTTGTGAGACACAAAGTAAGAAACTGTTGCAGTCAAAGAAAATGCAGTCTATCCACCCCTCTCTCGTGTCTTACAAGCTTCTGTTGCCTTGTTATAAAACTCCAATTGGGTTTTGTAGGCACAGGATTTTCCTTCCCTGAAACCGTGCTGTTTGTCGTTTATAAGATTGTGTCTTTCTGGGTGTCACTACACTCCTCCCTGATGATCTTCTCCATGAAACCTTTGCTTTCCCTGCAAGTAAAGTGACGAGGTCATAGTTTAATGCCTCGTGTCATCTCCATACTCTTGTCGGGGACTGTTGCACATCTTCCACGCCTCAGGTAGTTGCCAGTTTCAATGGATGTGTTGAAGATTTGTGTTGGTGTTTGCAACATGCTATCTCTCCAGGACCCTTTTGGAGAAATGTTGTGGATCCCACCACTTTTGAAAGTATCGAGTTTCACCTTGGCAGCTTCTTCACCTATCACTCGGTTTGTGTATTTCATCCACCCTTGTTGGTATTATCACATCCCTCTCATTCTGTGATTCGCTAAATTCTGAATTCTTTAAATCATGTTGTGCTCCTCATACCTCTTGGTCGTTCTTGAACTCCCCGCATATTCCTCAACCACGGTTACGAGTTAAGCGGTTGTTTGTTTTCCCTCTGATGTGGCTATAAAACAAGCTTCCAAGTTGAACTTAAACTTTGATGCTATATGTTTTCATATTGTCCACTGGAAGCTCCATTCTTACCTGTGCATATTCGTTTATGGCTCTGCGGCTAATCTCTGTATTTTTCATGGATCCTTGTCATCTACAACCTTTTCATTCTCCTCTTACCATGGTTTTGCCTCCCTACACTCTGGGTAGGATGGAGACTCGTTCTGGGTCTTTGTTCACTTCTGTTTCCCTTGGGGACAAACCTCTCACTCTGCTTGCCTCTTTGCGTTTTGGTTGTCGCATATTCCATCATTTCTTTTACTGGTTTTCCTGCCAATTCTCTCTCCCACTGAACGTTTGTAGGAAGTTCCTCATGCCTGTGTAGTCCCCTTTTGTGGTTTGGTTTCTTCCTTCCTATTCTGCTCCCCTCTCCACTTGTAGCTCAAACTATATAATCAAAACACAGGACAAGCCATAGCTCCAAAGGGACCTTTCGCACGTGATGGCACTCGTGTCCGGGCCAGCAAAGGTGAATACTAGGTCCAGTCTTGCTGGATCATCCCCCCACCTCTCTCTCTGGTAGGTGTCTCTAACAGACGATGCATAGGGTTTCCCATTTTCTATCTCAATCTCTTGGCTCCATGAAATTCAGGACCCCATTAGATCTATGGTGTTTAATCAATCTTCTTGTGATTGAAATCACCCACATAACTAGTAACTTTATGCTCTGTGGGCTCTTCTACGGCCTCTGACTAGTGTGTCTACCATTGCTCTGTTACTCGTTGTATTCTTCTCTTAAGCCTCCTGCAGTTGCTGTAATTGGGACATACATTACAGCAATTACCACCTTGTAGCCTTGAACGGATGTTTATATATGTAGTCCTTTCGCCCATTCCATCCATTCATTTCACTTCCTCAAATCCCCTGTTCTTAATGAGCATTGCAACTCCTTCCCCTCTTCAGCCCTCTATCTTTCCTGAGGATTTGATATCTGGGGTGGAAGACATCTGTTATCATCACTCATTGGGTTTCGTTCTATGATTTAGTATGTAATGCAGGGATATCTCCTTTGTTCTTTTTCATCTCCTCACATTTATTATACAATGCATTATGTAAACCACTTCTTCTTTCTAAGCCACTGTTCTGAGACCGTTTGGGGATTTGGGAAAGTAGGAGACCTGATGGGGAACTATGAGTGGATTTGTTATGAAGTGGGCATAATGAGGTGGGTGGAATCATTGGAATTATGGCATAATATTATTGTTTTTGGGTTGATTTAGATTGTTTGGTTGCGTAGGGTGTCCTGGTTGGGACATCCAGAATTGGTTACAGTGAAACTTCCTCTGGGAGTCTAAGGTTTTGCTCATGATAAATCTCTTTTTCTCTTTTTGTTTGTTATTTCTTTTCAGTCTCTGTCTTTCCTTATTGTGTTCTCTGTCATAGGTCAGGGATACCCATCACGGTACTCTGGCTCATCCCTTAGTCAATTCTGCTTTGCAATCCTTACAAACCAGCCAATTCATTCCTCTTGTAAACCCACCTTCTCAGAAGGGTACCTTACGGCTGGACAAACTATTAAATGCTCCTATTTCTTTCATGATGTTTTCAATCGCATTTTCTCTCCTTGTCTTTGTTTTTGTTTCATGAGTTTCCTCACCAGCTTCCTGGAGCCTACAAAAACAGAAACACCTTCATTCTCCACACCTGTCTATGTAACCTGATTCCCATTTAGTTGCCTCCCGTACTGGCTTTAACATAACTAATCTCTTCACATATCTGTTATCCCATGAAGCCCAGTGGCCTGTCAGCTTTCCTTCTTAACTTTTCCTGTGCACTACTGGCCTGTTGAGGCTTCTATAACAGCTGTCCCTTTCCTACACTCCCTCGATTGTGTGTGTGTGTGTGTGTTTGTGTGTGTGTGTACTCACTAATTGTACTCACCTAATTGTGGTGCAGGTGTCGAGACTCACAGCTCCTGGCCCCCGCTATCTTTAACATCCCCATCACTGGGTCTCTGCTCTCCCTGCTCCTATAGGCTTTATCATGCCTTGTCTTAAGGCCTGTATGGTTTCCCACCTCCACTGTCGTTCGCTGGACTATTCTACTTCACGAGCTGCTCTCTGGCTGAAAATGCTTCACCTGTGTCCTTTGACTCATCAGGTCTTCGAAAGCACCAGTTATTACTTATGTTTCTGTGTTCTTTGCTCTCTGGAACTTGTCTGTCTTATATCTATATTGTCGATTCCCCACGCAGTATTTTGTATGTCGTTATCATGTCTCCTCTAACTCTTCATCCTCAGTGTTGTTAGTCTTTCTTTGCCCCTCAACAACTTTTCTTATGGGACCCGGTCCCTGGGTTGTGGAACTGGCCTTGTCCACCCAGGCCTTTGCGCCTCTCACTATATGTGTGTGTGTGTGGGTATAATTGTCCAGGAGGAGTATCGGCCCCTTCAGCCCTCAGCCTTTCAGCCTTTTCAGCATGAGGACGACCTTCTCTCAGAAGAAGGCGGTGGCGTCTTATTTGCTACTTCATCAAGTAATTGAGCGGTTTAAAAGTCACTAGACACGCCACATCCTTGTAAGATACGTCACAGCTGACCACTGTTCGCAACTAGGAGGGTTAATAGAGACAATCGATCTCTTACTGATAAGTAGGAAAATTAAAAGGAATTCTGCACTTGCTTTGGTATGCATTTTTAAGATAGCATACACAGTCGTCTAAGCCCAGACATCAAGACACATTAGGCATTCTGCATTGCTTCCTAAGTTGTAAACAAGAACCATTGTGAGTCAAGGCCCCGCCCTCTTTTGTGGCCGGATGGGTGCCAGGGCAGGCAGGGCAAGCTGGGAGCCAGCGGAGTGTCGTAGATCAGATTCAATAAACTTGGACTGAGGAGCTTGTTGAGTGCGCACATTGACCCTAAACAACGAAAGAACAGTGCGTACTCGTCGCACTGAACTTAATCTCCGTCTGCACAGGATCAAATGATAATATGAAGAGTGTGCGAGAAGCTTCTTGGCGTACGGTGAGTTGGTTGATAGACAAATGATGAAGAATGTATCATTGACATTGCAGGTGTTACAAGGTTTAGACTAGGACATGTGACATTCCTCAAAGACACTTATTGCTGAAAGTCAAGACAGTGGTTATCAGTGTCTTTAAATCAAGACAAGTGGTTTGTCGGGTGATAACGGGGTCCGTGCACATGCCCAGGTAAATCTGCTTAGACATTTAAGTTCAGTTGACTTTGCGGTTAGGAACTTTGATGTATGTTCTGGGCAATTTATCTTCACCAGTGGCTTGATGGGCTTTTGGCCAACTTGAGTGAGTACCCGGCATTGTTCGGTATTCGGTTGCTGGATATTTGTGCTTATATATGCTCCTCGAGACAGTGTTATCTCACTTTATGCCAGCATCCCCTACATTGGTGGCGGTGGAGCACACTGGGTCACATCGGAGAGCTTTCGGATGTAACTAGAAATTTCAGACCAACTAACAAAGATAGATACAGTAATTTCTTGGTGTTCCTGTACAGATTGTTGGTGTTCTACAAGTAAGAAATTTAACCATGGGTGTGTGTACGTGTGGGTTTGTGTATGTATGTGTGCGTTTGTTTTCTTGTGTTCTAGTCATTTAGTTGCTAAGATCATTTAGTATTTGATAGTTATCTGCACATGACTATATAACCTTGACGATTATATAAAACCTTACATGACTGGGTGTTAATATATTACAGTACTGTATTAAAGTGTTAATATGTACATTATTGACTAGTGTTAATATACGACAGGTGTTAACATATGACAGATATTAACACCTGGACTGTGTGCGGATTTACATGGTGGTGTTAGCATGCATGATTGTAATCATCTATATGACTGTGGATAAACACTTTTATTGTTCATTGATCATTCATAATATCTCTATGATTTTGGACCTTCACAAGGTTACTCTTCCTTGTTAAGTACTCTTCACTTTATAATTTACACAGAACCCGACCACCTCGCCAGGATCCACTGCAGTTCACTGTTATCAACACTATGATCCGCAAGGGTATATAACAACAATAATATATATATATATATATATATATATGCTTAATAACTAATAATAGCCAACATATGTATGTCATTGTATCTAGATGCGTCGTCGACTTATCTAACTTGAATCCCATTGTCTGCAGGTTCTCTCTTAGGAGGATGTCATCAAGACCTGTTATCCCCTTTGTTAATACTGCATTTTCCACTTGTATACACCTCCGTCCTTAATAACATATACTCTTCGTCTTACAAGTGAATGTAATTTAAGGACCTTCCAATCCATCTTCATAGGTTATAATGCTATGTATTAATTTTATAGTCATTTATGTGGAATAACATATGAATGTACATCATTCAGCTGTGGAACCAGAACTGAGCTGCATTAATCTAGGTGAGGCCTTACTAATAATGTATAAAGCTGTAATGTAACTGCTCTAAATTCTGTTGCTTACACTTCTTGATATAAATCCCAGTAATCTATTTGCCTTATTGCATTGCAGCTTGCTTGCTCTCTTGGTTTGGGTTGCTGCTTACATAACCCCTAAATCCCTTTAACAATCTGAATGAAGCCTCAGTTCCTCAATTATTTAACATAAGGTGCTAGAGTTGCTGGACCACTGCCTAAAGCTTCAAAACCACATTCTTCATTGGACTTTGCTGCCACCAGACCATGAGTCAAGTTTTATCTAAATCCTCATAAGTTCCGACATCCTTACGTTTGAATCAATTATCCTACCTATCTTCATATCGTCAATGGAATTTACTCATCACTAGTAATTAACTCGTCCGGGTCATTTGATATATATTATAAACAAAAGAGGCCTAAGACTGATCCGTGTGGAACGCATATTACTGATCCCCATTCGGATTTAACCCCATTTATACACTCTATCTGGCTACACTATTGTTGAATGACACGATCCATGACAGCACTTTTCCCGAATGCATGAGCTGCCCTTTCCTTAACAGAGTCTCTGGTGCGGTACCCCATCAAAGCCTTGCATAAAATCTAAACTAAATAATATCGTTTAAACATCATGATCAACGGTCTCCAGAAGCTTTACCAGAAGAGAGTTGTAAATTAGTTAGTAGAGGACAAGCCCTCATTGAATCCATGCTGGTATCATTAATCAAATGTAACATCAAATGGCTTCTTATAATATCAGCTATAATGGACTCGGTAATTTGCACAATTGAGGTCAGGCTTATTGGGCAGTGGTGATGGTGACAACCCCTGCGCTAGATGGAACCACTTCAGCCATCTTCCACATATCACCTTTCCACCTGTTTGAAAGAAGATAAGTTAAAAATATGAATTAATGGTTCACAAGTTTCATTTTGCATTCCTTAAGAACCACGCAAGAAGTTCATGTCAGGACTCGGCAATTTATTTTGTTTCAGTCGATCTACTTGTTTCATACCCATTTCATGGTGTCTGTGATATTACATAATTTATCTTCTTCAGGGCCTATAAAATTAATTACTGGGATATTATTATTGTCTTTTCCTGTGAAAACCGAGAGGAAATAGTATTAAAAATAGAGCATATTATTTTCCTTGTCAGTAAGATGCCCAGAGTTATTTTTAAGAGATATATCTTATATCTAACTTTTGTTCTTAATAAACCTGGAAAAAACTTTTTGGGTTAGTTTTGAATCCTAGCAACTTTAATTTCATGGTCGTTTAGCTTTTCTTATCACCTTTTTAATGTCCGTCTTAATGTCAGTATACGGTTTATAAGATGACCCTCACCTCTTTATGTGCCTATAAATTCCTTTCTTCTGCCCTAAAAGATATTTGAGCCTATTATTCAATTACATTTTGTCGACAATGATCTAACAATTTTAACATCTTAGAGTCTCACGTGTTTGTTTGGGCGTACAGCATAGTGTTAATAAAGCACATCATCATGGTGACCTCTCACTGTTACCCCAGTCCACAGATAAGTGTTCTCTAATCATTGTAATCTCTTTTCAACCGAAAATCTGGATGTTTACAAGAGTTATCCCTATATCCTTGTCCATTCAGTATAGGTGATGGTTTGAGTCCCTTGTTTTGAAGTTCTCTAATTTAAATTAGCAACAAGGTTTCCTTGTTGCCAGAACCAATTCAGTAGGTTTTTCACTTGTAGGTTCTGTCTGAGCAACTTCAAATAATCTGAACTTCACTTTCTACAAAAAAGAAAGTCGTGCAGAATCTAAATTCCACCTCAAAGGCTCCCGATCAATTTATTCAAAGTTTAAGGTCCCTAAGGTACTGCACTCTTCATACAGTGCCTTGTAGGCGTAACAATTTCCTCCCAAAGTAGTCCCTCCCTTGTTCCCTATCTAAGTTTGAAGGACGATATATCCGTCTATAATAAATTTTTCCACCCACACTCTGAAAATTCTATCAGACAGAACTCTATGGGCATAATGAGACTTTATGCCGTTTTGTGCAGCTTGTTTAAATGATCCACACGAAAATAGGTGCCACCCCACCCCCTTCACGATGCTTCTGTCTGCGGAACAATTTAAAACCCTGGATATGACATTCAGCAGGACATCCGATTTTTTCATGATATGACCGTAATGCTCGGTTATTGCAAAAGCATCAATATTACCCGCACTTTGAAAGCTAATCTCAACTCGTCCGTCTTATTCCCTATCTGGAGGCTATTGGTGTAATACATTTTAAGGCATCCTTTCTCTTTTATACAACCATATCCTTTCTGTTTTTACCACTATACCTATTACTGTCCTTGTCACAAGTGCCACCAAACTTTCCCAGTATCCACCCTGTTCACTTCTGTGCTAGTTTTCAATTAGCTCACGTAATATTCCTACACTCAGTTCCACTGTTTTCCCAAAAGAAACCCATACCACTAACTTTCTAGTTAAAGCTCTAACAGCTCCCTCCACTGCAGTTGCCAGTGCCCCCACCCCAGACCTGAATAGTGAACCCCATCCTAGCCTTTATGTGTCATTTCTACCATAGAAGAGGTCCAGTTGTCAATGTGCATTTCCTTACAATGAAATATATATATATATATATATATATATATATATATATATATATATATGTATATATATAATTTAGGTGTCCAAAAACCAGACAACCTAAACCAGGCCTATGCAAATTCTATGCACTTGGTATCTTAGGCATGGAATATCTGGAAAACGGATGGGACGTAACGTTGACCGCGCTCATATGACCTGCCCATTGCCCGCTGACAACGGGAAAATGCAGCCTCACTTCTGTGACTTTTTCCATCAATGCCAATCACTCTTCAGTTCAGGAAAGACAGTCACACACCTCCAGTTTATATTGCCAGACACACCATCTAAAGGGTACAATAGGATCTAAATGTCCGGAACAGCCCAGGAGAGCCTGGGTGTCCACAGCCTCAGAAGGTTTTTGCTGGAATAATCAGGAAAAAACTTACGGAAATGACAGAAATCGTACCTGCTCCGATCATTTCTGGGTGGAATCATGATCGATGGCCTCACTCAAAACAACAGATATTACGGCCAGGAAAAAAGTCCCTCCTTACCACCAATCCGACGATATTCTTCTTTGCAAATGTACTGGAGGTCCATAAAGCCCAGCAGCAGAAGTACCTTTCATCCGTGAACTGCCTGGGTTTAACGCAGTGACAACGGACACAACACTCATAAGGATCCGCTGGCAGGACAACGAAATGGATCAGGTTTTGACCTATTCAGATGCGACAGAGTGGATGACAAAAGGAGGGGCGGGCCTCATATCACATAGTAACATAATAACCAGACTATTCAAATACCTCCAACAAGTGTAGTTGAAGTTTTGTATTAGAAGATCCGAGGGCAAAATCTGGTCATCGTGGTTGTATACAAACCTCCGGATGCAACGTCCCAAGCAATTCAGGACGGCACCGCTAAATGACCACCATCTGGAAAATCTTCCAGCTCCTGCTGATCATCTGTAACCTGGGGTTTCAGCTTAAGGGCTAAGAAAATGGAGGAACATGTAAAAATAATGTTGAAGCAGAATGTACCAGGGAGTAGCTCAGTGAAGCTTGCTGAAACTGCGAGGGCTTTAAATCTCTTATTTTTTAAATTCACCTTAATTAGACTAACAATGTGTAGCAGTTCTAAGGTTAGAATGCCATTTGCCTGGACCTCTTCTTCCCGCTCAACCCAGTGACCGCGATTGCGATGTCACGATATCAAACAATATACTCAGATCCACAACGTGAGGTTCAGACATGTGCGCGGGGCCCCAGCCAAATATGAAGCAGTCGCGAGGGAGATGAGATGAAAGGCTGCGGCCTTCCTGCCTGAAAGCTAATGGAATAACGTCTAGCGGGAAACTGGATGCCAGGTATTGGACCAGTGTGGTATTACAGTCAGTAAAAAAACTTTGCTGTGCCTTTGTCATGAGGTTCGTAGGTTCGAGTCTCTAGATGTTAGAGATCAGTGTTTGTGAATATTTCCTTCCTCTTGCAGATTCCTAGCATTGTAAAATCTCTAGTTACATGGGTGCATGCATATGACAGTATCCTGAGGCAGATCTTTACTAAAATTGTGCTGTGTGAAATGCTGCAGCCTTTATTTCAATTGCCTATCTCCAATACACCGGGAGGAGGGACAGCTGCCACGACTCAGGGTCCCAAAAGTCAGAAAATCTGGAGAACTTGCCCATCATTGCTATGTTTGTTTCCCCATAGGCTCGGAGACCCTTGGCTCATGGAGAAAGAATACATCTAAGTTCCCCAAGGAGCTGGGCAAATACTCAACAGGAGTAACTAGGGATCCCAGGGCAGCTAATTTTCTGTTCCAGCAATTTAGCACTGCTGTTCAGAGGGTAATGCATACTGTATTTGAGCGCACGCCCCAGCTCTGAGAAGCTGGATGAGATTTTTACATATATGTATATATATATACCTATATATATATATAACATAATATATACTGTGGCAATATATATATATATATATATATATATATATATATATAACGTATATTATCTCATCACTGTCTTGTATAATATTCTTTTGCATATCAAGATGTACTAATGTCTTCTCTATTAAATTCGGACTGATCCATTTTATCTGTTTTATTTAGAATATATTATATGTAACGGCGAGGATCGTCGGGCATGATCCATGGTGTCAGTAGTATCATGTCAGGGTAAAGACATGGCCAGATGCGTAACAGGAATCTAACAGCGGATGAGATAGAGAGCTTATAGGTTGGTGACTGACGTTTGTGTGTCGCTATGGTGCTGTCACCACTCTAACGACCAAATTCAGTTCCAAGTAGGCACCAGACTGGCAGGTCACACGTATGACCCAATAAAGATAGCACGGCTTAGTAGTATGTACTTCAAGGACCTCTTTTCAGACAAATCTTCAACTCTATGGTATGCAAACTGAAGTGGATATCAATCTGTCCACATTGGCATAGTCCTATTCACGGCTAGTTGTGCATTGTCGTTTACCACCAGTGTTTGTTATCGCGCATATGCCAGATCTGCGTAATGAGTGGAAAACACTGCAATGATTCTATGATAATGTAGGTTGATCATTGCTGAAAATTTGGTGCCTGGATATAATAAATTGAAAAATCAGTATTTTCAGTAACGATGAATGTGTTATGGTGGTATAATTGGTTTTATTCTTGTGTGTTGTTGCTATGATATATCAGGTACCATAAACTTGGACTACCGTCACAGGACTCAGTTGTATACAGTGATAATAAAGTGATATGCCATTTTCACTGTTATAGATGACCACAGACAAACTCTTCGGAAATATCCTTATGGTGGCCTCATCAGGATCCCCGGTGATAAACTGCTCGGCAGTCATTACTACAGTCTACTACCACCCGTACCCTTCAAGCCTTACTTTGTTGGAGATGAGAAGAGAGCAATGTAATGGGACTTGCTTTATCGTCTCTGAAGCAAACGAGGAAAAAAAAGGGTGTGGTTTAATGGGGAAAATAGAATATGAGCATAGACTGCATAATTAATTTAAGAACCTCTAAGCGGGGTCCCATTCCACATCAATTAACGCCTTTAAAGCATTCTTCGAAGGAGAAGATCAATTGAACAAACATTCTCCAGCGGAGTGTCCTCTCCACCATCACTATGGATTAATCCAGACTCAGCAAACCGAAGGCGCGGATCGATATATCAAGGTCAATGAAACTCGCTGCTCAATATGTGGAAATGAATGTGTAAAATGTTTGGACCATCTTACGAATACTCGAAAATTAAATGCTTCATGGTTTTCGTTGTGGAGTTTCAATCATCTCACGGCATTACATTTATCAGAGTCAGATTCGCCGAAAAGAAGGATGGCTCTATCCATGTCCTACCGGTATTTGACCATTTCTGGGAGGAACTGGTTGGGATCCACCACGCTACCCTGCTCTAAGAAAATTTCCTCGTATTCCATATGTTGCTACTTTTTTCCCTTATAATTACATACTCCCTGATAAGTCACGATTGACTTTGTGTGAAAGATCTGGCTAAAAAAATTATCACCTGTGGCTGTCTTAGAATCATGAAAATCAGCTGAGTGTGAGCATCAGAGGAGGTAACTTACGCGTGTACTTGACTCCGTCCCAAGCTACCCAGGAAGCACCTGGAATGTATAATCCCGTTGATACTGTTTTTACTGTATTCATATTTGTGCCTTTATATAAATAATCCCTTTTAATTATATGTTATGATATGTTTGTGACAGGGTAATTTTTGGGGTAAATATTTACGTTTGTACAAAATATACATTAATCCTTTCCAAACAGTGACTGGAACTAATACTGTAAATAGCCAGCAGCACATAGGAGAAGCTTATAACGACGTCATTTGTACATTCCAAGCAATGGTTTGCTTTTAAAGAAAAATTGGTTGATATCCTTCCTTTTTTAAAATTTTAAAATAAAGTTGTTTTAAAAAACTTTTGTAAAAAGACTTTTGATAAAAAAAATTTCCCCCCCAAAGCTGAGGATGTTATAAGTTTTAAAATATGGTAAATTTATTTGGTCAAACTGGTAAAATCTTGAACTAAGATTAAAAAAAATAAATATAGCATTAGCTGGACAAATTCTAATGCTCTTTTATTCATGTGAAGATTTTAACCATCCAAATTATTTTTAAAATTTAAAGGTTGTATCAACAAGTCCATGGGTTTCATTAAAAGCAGTTTTGAAAATAATATGAATATTTCTTTTGGTTTATATAAATTGGATTCATTTATAATTAATAAAATTTGGGAAGAATTTAATGATAAATTGGACTAATCTTAATTCTTGGGAAGAGTTTCAGGTCCTTTCTTATGTTCCTCTTCACAGAGTCGTGAGATGTTACGCTACTGTGAGGTGTTGTCTTTGTTAGTGTGATGTGACTGTGAGGTGTAGTCTTTGTTAGTGTGATGTGACTGTGAGGTGTAGTCTTGCCCCTTATATAAGTCCTCTTGTCATGTTTCCTGTTATAGTTCCTTGATAATGTGAGTAGTCACGAAAGCGCTTGGAATTCTTCTATTTTTTCATAGTGTTTGTCTTGCATATTTTGATATCACCTGTTTACTGTGATCTTTTTGCATATATGCATATATATATATATATATATATATATATATATATATATATATATATATATATATATATATATATATATATATATATACAAAAGATTTAAGAGATACATTGTTGATATAAAGATGGCATATACAGTACACGAGGTGTGAGAGATACATGTCTAGTACATGCAGTGTTCCTCCATTCTTATGTTCTTATGTTTGTCACTGATTATAATGCGAAAATCTAATCCAGCTCCTCCGAGCTGGGGCGCGTGCCCAGAAAACAGCATGCATTACCCCTCTGAACAGCAGCGCTGAGTCGCTGGAACAGAAAACTAGCTGCCCTGGGATCCCTAGTTACCCTGTTGAGTCTTTTGCCCAGCTCCTTGAGGAACTTAGATGCACTCTTTCCCCATGAGCCAAGGGTCTCTGAGCCTATGGGAACAAACATATAATGATGGGTAAGTTCTCCATATTTTCTCGACTTCTGGGACTCCCTGAAGGTGGCAGCTGCCCCTCCTTCCTCCCTGATGTACTGGAGATAGGTATCAGCCAAGGTAGATGCACATGTGTAGTCGCACACCACCTGCTTGCCGTCTGTCCAGGCTTGAAGGGTGATACCATCTGGACGCTTTTGACTGCCATCAGATCTACATAGTTGGGGTGGCTCCCTTACTGCTGGGCATCCGGATGTTGTGAGGCTCCTCTTGATAATGTTATTAACCTCTTCGTGTCTTGCAATATTTCCCTCGGATTTACGACGCACAAGACCATGGTACCCGAATCGGTCTGCTGCTTCACTGCCACAAATACACCTGTGTTCGGCGAGAATAGGGGCGGCAAGTCGAAGGGCAACACCAATGCGGATGGTCTGTGGGTCGAAGCGTGTGCCAAGGCTGGAGTTGGGAACAGCCAAAAGAAAGTCCCCTGCATGAGGAGCTCTCACTGCAAGGAGGCGGGCTCTATCCTTCCCTGACACACTCTGAAGCATTGCTGAGGCTATATTCTCTACTATTGGGCCATCCCAGTGCGACTGTTTGTAGTTGTTGGGGGCAGCAGGCCTGGTTTCAGAGCCTGTTAGATTATCCCAGATCCTGGCTCCATCAACGAACTTTTGGTCATGGATTCCAATCGTGTCCCTAAGATGTTCAGGGAGAATTGCTGCTACAAGCCCTCTGGATGCAATGCATGAAGACAGGAAAGCAGGTAGAGCAATCTGAGATGACTTGCGGACACCAATGCCTCCTAGTCTGACTGGGAGTGTAGCTTGGTCCCACTGCCCATCTTCTAGAGTAAGGTTAAGTACTTTAGTAAAGATCTGCCTCAGGATACTGTCATATTCGAACAGTATAGAGTTATCATATGAAGGAGCACATCTTAGGAAATATGTCAACCTGGGCAGACTCAAGCATTATATATATATATATATATATATATATATATATATATATATATATATATATATATATATATATATATATATATATATATATACCTGGAGTCTACCTGGAGAGAATTCCAGGGGTCAACGCCCCGCGGCCCGGTCTGTGACCAGGCCTCCTGTTGGACCAGAGCCTGATCAGCCAGGCTGTTACTGCTGGCCGCACGCAGTCCAACGTACGAACCACAGCCCGGCTGATCAGGTACCGACTTGAGGTGCCTGTCCAGTGCCTGCTTGAAGACAGCCAGGGGCTTGTTGGTAATCCCCCTGATGTATGCTGGGAGGCAGTTGAACAATCTTGGGCCCCTCACACTTATTGTGTTGTCCCTCAACGTGCTAGTGGCACCCTGCTCTTCATTGGGGGATGTTACATCGCCTGCCGAGTCTTTTGCTTTCGTACAGAGTGATTTTTGTGTGCAAGTTTGGTACTAAGCCCTCGAGAATTTTCCATGTGTATATAATAATGTATCTCTCCCGCCTGATACCCATCAATTGCACAACCCAGGGCAGCATGGGTTTAGAGCAGGCCGCTCCTGTCTGTCCCAACTACTGGACCACTACGACAAGGTCGTGGATGCTCTAGAAGATAAACAGAATGCAGATGTTATATACACAGATTTTGCAAAAGCCTTTGACAAGTGTGACCATGGTGTAATAGCACACAAAATGCGTGATAAAGGAATAACAGGAAAAGTTGGTAGATGGATCTATAATTTCCTAACAAGTAGAACACAAAGAGTAGTAGTCAACAGAGTAAAGTCTGAGGCAGCTACTGTGAAAAGCTCTGTTCCACAAGGCACAGTACTTGCTCCCATCCTATTCCTCATCCTCATATCAGACATTGACAGGGATATAAGCCACAGTGCTGTGTCTTCCTTTGCAGATGACACCCGAATCTGTATGACAGTGTCCACCGTTGAAGACACTGCAAGACTCCAAGCAGACATAAACCAAATCTTTAAATGGGCTGCAGAAAACAATATGAAGTTCAATGATGAGAAATTTCAATTACTCAGATACGGAAAACGTGAAGAAGTTAAAATCTCATCGGAGTACAAAACTAATTCCAACCACACAATAGAGCGAAAAACTAATGTCAAAGACCTGGGAGTGATCATGTCAGAGGATCTCGCCTTCAAGGACCATAACAAAGTAGCAATTGCATCTGCTCGATAAATGACAGGATGGATAATGAGAACCTTCAAAACCAGGGATGCCAAGCCCATGTTGACACTTTACAGATCGCTTGTTCTATCTAGGCTGGAATATTGCTGCACACTAACTGCACCTTTCAAGGCGGGTGAAATTGCTGACCTTGAAAATGTGCAGAGAACCTTCATGGCACGCATAACTGCGATAAACCACCTCAACTACTGGGAACGCTTAAAGTTCCTAAACCTGTACTCTCTAGAACGCAGGCGGGAGAGATACATTATTATATACACATGGAAAATTCTCGAGGGATTAGTACCAAACTTGCACACGAGAGTCACTCCCTACGAAAGCAAAAGACTCGGCAGGCGATGTAACATCCCCCCAATGAAGAGCAGGGGTGCCACTAGCACGTTGAGGGACAACACAATAAGTGTCAGGGGCCCAAGATTGTTCAACTGCCTCCCAGCATACATCAGGGGATTACCAACAAATCCCTGGCTGTCTTCAAGCAGGCACTGGACAGGCACCTAAAGTCGGTACCTGACCAGCCAGGCTGTGGTTCGTACGTTGGACTGCGTGCGGCCAGCAGTAACAGCCTGGTTGATCAGGCTCTGGTCCAACAGGAGGCCTGGTCACAGACCGGGCCGCGGGGGCGTTGACCCCTGGAATTCTCTCCAGATAGACTCCAGGTATATTCATATTGCTTTATTTGTATATATTTTTATGTGCATGCACCAAGAGATTTTCCTTTAGGTGTGTACATTAAGAGATCTTATAGATGTATATATCAACAAATATTTTTTGTGTGTATATACAAAAGAACTAATGTAGTATGTGTATATACAAATTAACATTGTTACCTTATTTTATCTTTACATATATGCCAAGAAATATTTATTTGGATGAATTTATTGCATATACCAAGTTATATTCATTACAGTGTATAAAACAAGGTATATATTCGCATGTGTGTGGGTGTATATACCTTGAATTTGGTTTACATTAAAGGGATAGTGGGCTTCTCACAAGCTCTTAACCAATCACAGCGTCGGTTACAAATCAATGCCTCTGATTGGTCTAATCCACATCAACACAATTTTTTCACTTTTGAATCTGTCATCCACAATTTTATTTTTTTAATGATATTACCATATTTGAAGGGTTTTGCGATGAATTAATATATATATATAAAGGAGATCCTAAATAAAACTAATCTGCTGTAATATTTGAAAATATGGAGAAATAAGGGTAGTTTTTAGGATTTTTTTTAGGAAAATGTAAAATTTAAATGTAAGGTTATGGGTGTATTTGTCTTGTATATTTTAGGGGTTTGGGAAAATGGGGATTTGTGGAGGGAAAGTCTGGGTTGTATGTGGCAGGTAGAAGCATGTGTGAGGTGCCGGGTATGATATCATCACTTGAAATACATGGCCATGTTTGCCGCCAAGCCGTGACGTCACGTCACGTGACCTAAAGTTTCCAGCAATACCCCCCCAAAACACACCACTAATTCCCGTATTCCGCGTAATACATATTCTCGGTTGACTCAGCGATCAAACGGGCGTACGGAGTAATTTTCGCACGGGTCTCTGGTTCGTTAAGGGGTGATATTACGTGGTTAACAATGGTTTTACAAGAGGTTGTGAGTTGGGGTTAGAGTTGTGGGTTGTGTGTGTGGACGCCGCCTCTCACTGTTGACAAGTGTCTCTCCTGCGCCACTACATACCCTCCCTTAGCCCTCATTCTGCCTTCCACACCCTCCAGGGGCACCATGTCGACGCGTAGCACCAGCAGGAAGGTGACGGTGTCATCCAGCTCAACCACCAGCGGCTCTGAGACCCCCAGAGGAGGCGGAGAAGGCAGGACATCCACTCCAAGTAGCGGGTTCGGCAGAGCTCGTTCTTCCCCTCTCAGTCCCACTAGATTATCCCGCCTGCAGGAAAAAGCCGAGTTACAGTGCCTCAATGACCGCCTGGCAGCCTATATCGACCGCGTGCGGCAGCTGGAGTGCGAGAACAGCAGGCTTAACCTGCAGGTGGAGACGATCCAGGAGTCGGTGACGAAGGAGGTGGTGTCCATGAAGGGTTTATATGAGCAGGAGCTGAGTGATGCTAGGAGGCTCCTAGACGACACTGCTAGGGAGAAGGCTCAGCTGCAGATTGATGTAGGCAAGATTAAGACTGATAATGAAGACCTCAGGATGAAGTGAGTACCCCTAGTGCACTCCTTTATTATTGTCATCCATAACCTTGCTGATAGTACTTTATTATTGTCATCCATAACCTTGCTGATAGTACTTTATTATTGTCATCCATAACCTTACTGATAGTACCCTGGGGCACTCCTTTATTATTGTCATCCATAACCTTACTGATAGTACTTTATTATTGTCATCCATAACCTTACTGATAGTAACCTGGGACACTCCTTTATTATTGTCATCCATAACCTTACTGATAGTACTTTATTATTGTCATACATAACCTTACTGATAGTACCCTGGGACACTCCTTTATTATTGTCATCCATAACCTTACTGATAGTACTTTATTATTGTCTTCCATAACCTTACTGATAGTACCCTGGGACACTCCTTTATTATTGTCATCCATAACCTTACTGATAGTACCCTGGGACACTCCTTTATAATTGTCATCCATAACCTTACTGATAGTACCCTGGGGCACTCCTTTATTATTGTCATCCATAACCTTACTGATAGTACCCTGGGGCACCCCTTTATTATTGTCATCCATAACCTTACTGATAGTACCCTGGGACACTCCTTTATTATTGTCATCCATAACCTTACTGATAGTACCCATGGGCACTCCTTTATTATTGTCATCCATAACCTTACTGATAGTACCCTGGGACACTCCTTTATTATTGTCATCCATAACCTTACTGATAGTACCCTAGGGCACCCTTTATTATTGTCATCCATAACCTTACTGATAGTACCCTGGGACACTCCTTTATTGTCATCCATAACCTTACTGATAGTACCCTGGGCACCCTTTATTATTGTCCATCCATAACCTTACTGATAGTACCCTGGGCACTCCTTTATTATTGTCATCCATAACCTTACTGATAGTACCCTGGGCACTCCTTTATTATTGTCATCCATAACCTTACTGATAGTACCCTGGGGCACTCCTTTATTATTGTCATCCATAACCTTACTGATAGTACCCTGGGGCACTCCTTTATTATTGTCATCCATAACCTTACTGATAGTACCCTGGGGCATCCTTTATTATTGTCATCCATAACCTTACTGATAGTACCCTGGGCACTCCTTTATTATTGTCATCCATAACCTTACTGATAGTACCCTGGGACACTCCTTTATTATTGTCTTCCATAACCTTACTGATAGTACCCTGGGGCACCCTTTATTATTGTCATCCATAACCTTACTGATAGTACCCTGGGAACCCTTTATAATTGTCATCCATAACCTTACTGATAGTACCCTGGGGCACTCCTTATTATTGTCATCCATAACCTTTCTGATAGTACCCTGGGACACTCCTTTATAATTGTCATCCATAACCTTACTGATAGTACCCTGGGATACTCCTTTATTATTGTCATCCATAACCTTATTGATAGTACCCCGGGGTACTCCTTTATTATTGTCATCCATAACCTTACTGATAGTACCCTGGGGCACTCTTTATTATTGTCATCCATAACCTTACTGATGAGTACCCTAGTGCACTCCTTTATTATTGTCATCCATAACCTTACTGATAGTACCCTAGGGACACTCCTTTATTATTGTCATCCATAACCTTACTGATAGTACCCTGGGATACTCCTTTATTATTGTCATCCATAACCTACTGATAGTACCCTGGGACACTCCTTTATTATTGTCATCCATAACCTTACTGATAGTACCCTGGGCACTCCTTTATTATTGTCATCCATAACCTTACTGATAGTACCCTGGGACACTCCTTTATTATTGTCTTCCATAACCTTACTGATAGTACCCTGGGGCACTCCTTTATTATTGTCATCCATAACTTACTGATAGTACCCTAGTGCACTCCTTTATTATTGTCATCCATAACCTTACTGATAGTACCCTGGGACACCCTTTATTATTGTCATTCATAACCTTGCTGATAGTACCCCTAGTGCACTCCTTTATTATTGTCATCCATAACCTTACTGATAGTACCCTGGGACACTCCTTTATTATTGTCATCCATAACCTTACTGATAGTACCCTGGGACACTCCTTTATAAATTTTCATCCATAACCTTACTGATAGTACCCTGGGGCATCCTTTATTATTGTCATCCATAACCTTACTGATAGTACCCTGTGCACTCCTTTATTATTGTCATCCATAACCTTACTGATAGTACCCTGGATACTCCTTTATTATTGTCATCCATAACCTTACTGATAGTACCCTGGGACACTCCTTTATAATTGTCATCCATAACCTTACTGATAGTACCCTGGGACACTCCTTTATTATTGTCATCCATAACATTACTGATAGTACCCTGGGACACCCCTTTATTATTGTCATCCATAACCTTACTGATAGTACCCTGGGACACTCCTTTATTATTGTCATCCATAACCTTACTGATAGTATCCTGGGGCACTCCATTATTGTCATCCATAGCATTGCTGATAGTACCCTGGGGCACTCCATTATTGTCATTCATAACCTTACTGATAGTATCCTTGGGGGACTCCATTATTGTCATCCATAACCTTACTAATAGTACCGTGGGGCACTCCATTATTGTCATCCATAACCTTACTAATAGTACCGTGGGGCACTCCATTATTGTCATCCATAACCTTGCTTACCTTTATACTGCACTACCCTACTGATGATTACTCTAGGGCATGCCATTGTTGTCATCCATACCCCTTCTCACTCTAAAAACTATCCTCTTCTGATACTAATTCTGTACACAAGGACCCCAATGGAAATAGTCACTTTGACCTTTTTGGGTTATCCTGGTAGGTAATTTACATACGTTACTATGTATGAATATTTGTGTACCTGTACCTAAATATACACACCTATGACTGGATCAAGCTAATGATCCAAAGAATTGTACCCATGTCATCATATAATTATACCACCCTGCTGGCTACAACAATACCTGCCTAAAACAAGCACTATACCACCCTGCTGGTTACAACAATACCTGTCTGAAACAAGCATTATACCACCCTGCTGGCTACAACAATACCTGCCTAAAACAAGCACTATACCACCCTGCTGGCTACAACAATACCTGTCTGAAACAAGCACTATACCACCCTGCTGACCTAAATACTACAGTGACGGGTAAAGTCAGGGAATTAATAATTCACTAATGAGTTAGGTTGGCTTTAGTTAGAATAGGCTATCTTATTAGAAATGGCGAGATTCATCCTGGACGTGGGTCCAAGAGAACATGTAGGCTAGGATGAATTACGACAACTGAATACAGTGGTACCTCGAGTTACGATATTTTTTCCTTCGAGAATGCTGTTCAAGTGCCATTACCAAACAAATTTATCCCCATAAGGAATAATGTAAAATAGACTAGTCCTTTTACACCCCCAAAAATATACTTACAAAAGCATTTAAAAAAATAAACTTACATAAAAGGGCGATTTTGGGGACCATCGTAACTCGAGGTACCACTGTATGTTGAATGTTTATCTGGAGTCTATCTGGAGGGTATTCCGGGTATCAACGCCCCCGCGGCCAGGTCCATGACCAGGCCTCCTGGTGGATCGGGGCCTGATCAACCAGGCTGTTACTGCTGGCCGCACGTAGTTCAACGTATGAACCACAACCTGGCTGATCCAGCACCGACTTTAAGTATGTCCAGCTCCCTCTTGAAGGCAGCCAGGGGTCTATTGGTAATTTCCTTATGCATGGTGGGAGGCTTTTGAAAAGTCTTGGGCCCAGACACTTATGGTGTTTGAAGACAGTAAAACAACTGAAGTTAAATCAAGTTTATAAAACTGCTCGCAAACAGTGTCGAGAATATCTTGCTGCCAAGTTTGTAAAGGCTGAGAACCAAAACAATCATAGTACTAGGGGGAGAGAGCACAACTTTGTAATACCCTCCGTCAGTGGCCAGGCTTCAAACACATTTTATTGTACAATAATAAAGCAGTTGAACAGACTGCCTGTCATGTCAAAGCCAGTCATAGCATGAGTCGGTTCAAGAAGAAAGCCAAAAGGTACCTAATGAATGTAGCTACAGAAAGGTACCAATGAATGTAGCTACAGAAAGGGAGGAGACTGATTTCTTGTATAGCTAACGTACATGTACCTTTATTGTCATCTAATCCTATCTTTAATTCTCTAAAGATAGGATCTACCTTATCATAGTATTCCTAGTATATTTAATTTTATTGTTAAAATAATAAGTTATTACAAGGGTCCCAATGGAAATAAGTAAGACTTTTTTTGGTTATCCTGGGTAATCTACATGCGCTGCTATATATGATAACCTGTGTAACTTTGGTACCTGTACTTTGAGTAAACTTACTATGTACATTAGTTTGGTTACCTTATATTAGGAGTGCTCCTGTCAACTCTATGTACGGTATACATGTGTTCCTCGACCTTACAATATTTCAAGTTTACGTTGGTGCAAAAGCAATTACTTAAGAGATAAAACTTAAGATAATTACCCAACACGAAGGCAGCATGTCCATAACTTGTATCCATGTGTTTACTTTCAGTACTTGTGTTTAGTTAGTAATTATTTTTTATTTATTCAGTGACAGTTACTTATTCACTCATTTATCTTATTCATATTCGACTTAGTATTTTCGAATTGCAGTGGGCTTGTCGGAATGTAACCCCATCGTAAGTCAAGGAGCACTTGTAACTCCACCCCACCTTGTACAATATTACGTTTGTTTTATGGTTGAGATATTATTTTGTTGCCAAATATTAAGAAATGTAACTTAATGAAACCCACTTAGTACATTCGTCATTGGACTACGTACAGCCAGCAGTAGCACCTAGTTGATCAGGCCCTGATCCACCAGGAGGCCTGGTCATGGACCGGGCTGGGCGTTTATCCCTGGAATACCCTCCAGGTAAGAGGTAGGCAGATAGTCCAACCTGAAGTGTCTTTACTCCACCATTAGTACTAACGTATGTTTACATTCCACCGGTGTGTGACAACTCAATGTACTAAGCATTGATTGCCTTGAATATGCTGCAAACCAGAATTAATGTACTATTTTTTGCTAATGTCTCTAAAAATAATTTCACAAAAATACCTATTCCTTTGGTGCATAGTCTACATATTATAAAATGTGAACTAGTGCAGAGTTCTCTGACTAGTAGTAGTTTGTAAACCTTGTTTACAGTGGAACCCCCTAAGAAACCCCTCCATATAGCGAACAATTTCGCGTAAAGAACGCTTTTTTCGCAAAATGTTTTTCTCACGTACCCAAACATTTCTGTGGGAATCCAGAGCCGCCTGCTCCCGCCGCGGGAGGCGAACAGTTTCATAAAGCGTTGTTTACACTTGAGAGAACATTACCCAGCCTCTTTCAAACATTCACAATACTTTGTTGTGTTTATTGTTGGTTAAGTGATTATCATTGAAATAAGTCACCATGGTTCCAAAGAAGCTTCCTAGTGGCACCCCTGTGGTAGAGAGGTGAGGACCACCATGGGAACTGAAGAAAGAGATTGTGAAAAATATGAGTGGCATATGTGAGTGGCTTCCAGGATGTCAACAAAATCAAATATAGTATCCACTTCCTGGAAAATGAGATCAAGGAACTAATGTTGCAAAGGGTTGATATGTTAATGAAAAAGAGATCGAAAAATGGATGAGGTTGAAATTGTTGGTGTGGATAAACAATAAACAATTAGCAGGTGATAGTATTTCCACGGTGATGATTTTGAAAAGGCAAGGAAGTTGCACGAGATCTTGTCAAGACAATGCCTGGAACCAGTGCTGAGGAGAGTGATTTTAAAGCCAGCAGAGGTGGTTTGAGGGCTTAAAAAACGAGTGGCATACAGTGGGAGGCATGGTGAGGCAGCCAGCTCGACAAACGTGCAGCTGAAAAGTTTGTGAGTGAATTTAGGGGTTCGAGAGGCTGAAGAATTCCTCCCCAACAAGTCTTTAATTGTGATGAAACAGGCCTTTTTGGAAGAAAATGCCCAACAGGACCTTCATTACTCAGGGGAAAACACGCCAGGATACAAGCCTATGAAAGACAGGCTAACTCTTATGATGTGTGCCAATGCCAGTGGTGATTTTAAAGTGAAGCCTTTACTGGTGTATCACGAAAATCCCAGTGCCTTAAGAAACACAAAATGTTAACAGGAATTATTTGGTGCATTGGAAGGCTAACACTAATGCATGGGTCTCTAGGGACTTTTTCATGGAATGGTTGACTGGAGTGTTTGGCCCCAGTGTGAAGAAATACCTCCTGGAAAAGAAATTGGGACTCAAGTGCCTCCTTACTGGACAATGCTCCTGTTCATCCTCACAACTTGGAAAGTTGTTGTCTGACAACTTCAATTTCATCGGGGAAATTCTTGCCTCCCTAACACCACTCCTCCCCATCCAGCCCATGGACCAGCAGGTCATTGCAAACCAAAATACTGTAACCAAAGCAGTGTTTGAAAAGTGCTTTCAAATGACCTCGGACACTGAGTTGACCCTAAAGAGTTCTGGAAAGATCACTTAATATCGTGCATTGCATAGGCCTTATAGGATTGGGAGGAGTGACTTCAGGACTTTGAACTCTGCTTGGAGACCACTGTGGCCGGATTGTGTTGAAAAAGAGGGATTTTGGGATTTGAGGCTACCCTGACCCTGTACCTGTTGTGGAAGATATTGTGGTTTGGGGAACAGCCTGGGGTTGGTGGTGAGGGTGGGATGTGGAAGATTTGGTGGAGGGCACAGGGTAGAGCTAACAACTGAAGAGCTGGAACTGGAACATCATCAGACCAGAGCTGAGGTTATTGCTTCACAGGAGGAGGGAGAGAGAGAGTGGGGGGTGCCTTCAGTGTTAAGGAAATTTGTTCCAAGTGGAACGATGTGCAAATTTTGTTGAAAAAACACCCTGAGCAAGCTGAAATGAGCCATCTGTACTCACCAGTTGTGGTTCGGGGAGTCAAGTTCCTGGCCCCGCCCCACTGGCCGCTACTGGGTCACACTCCCTGTGCCATGAGCTTTATCAACCTCTTCTTAAAGCATGTTGGAGCCCGCCCCACACGTCACTTCCTAAACTATTCCACTTCCTGACCACTTAGGAAGAGCGATGTTTCACTTCAGGAAAATAAAACATGCGCCAGAAACGGAGGACTGTGGACAGGTATTTCACAGGCAGGGATTCAGTGACTCTCAAGCTGGTCCTAGTGGCATTAAAAGAAAAAGAAGGAAGTAACCCCAGATAAGGACTTGTTACCTGAAATCTTTATGGAGGGGGATTCCCCTTCCAAACACTAACCCCTTCCCTGTCATCCCCCCTATCTTCCAGATGCCTGCAACTCTCTTCAATAAAGGTAAGTAAATGTTATTTATTAATCTTTTTTTTTATTATTTAGTATTAAAATTATTTTTTGTGAATATTTTTGGATGTCTGGAACGGATTACTTGATTTACATTATTTCTTATGGGAAATAATTTAAATTATGAACTTTTGTGTTAAGAACTAGCTCCTGGGCGGTTAAGTTTGTTAGTTGAGGGACCACTGTCGTTCTATTTATACAAATACATTAGTTTTTAGATGGTGAGAATACTATACGTTCATTTATACAAATACAGTGGACCCCGGTTACGCATTATTTCGTTCCACAATGCTGTTCAAGTGCCGTTCCGGCAATTTGTTCCCATAAGTAATAATGAAAAATTAGATTGTCCTTTTAGACCCTCAAAAATTTACACTTACAAAAGCACTTACAAAAATACACTTACATAATTGTTCGAGTTTGGAGCAGTAGTACGTAATCCGGGGTCCACTGTACATTAGTTAATTTAGATGGTGAGAACACTATAGTTCTATTTTAAAATACTACACTAGTTAATTTCACCGTGCAGTAGGAACTGTAGACTGATGTTAGATTGTGCTTTCATTTGCTCCTGCCTGCTTATCTGGTCCAGAGAATTGACAATTTTTTTCCCCCTGGCAATAAACAATATTAAGAGATGAAACATTTTTTCATTGGTGTTGTGCATTCTTTACAAACAAGGTGGTACAGAACTACTATTATATTCTACATGTGTTGGAAAGTGAGCTTCGTTGCGTTGTTTCGGGGTCACTCCCTCCGGCCCATTCCCAGACCACACTTTCACTATTTTTTATGACAGGTTGTTACCGTTCTCAAGTCAATAATTTCTATGGTGACAAAGTAAGCACATTGTAATTATGTGGTTACCTAAATTGACACGAGTTAACCTGTAGTCACTTCACACGACTACAAGTAACTCCAGTGCCAGGAGTAACCATGTAATGAATTAATGGGCTTTCCAGTTGCTATAAATATAAATATTTGACCAAAAAGGGTAACGGGCTGTATTAAAAGTAGTATGTACAAGTCTAATCTGGGACCTGACTTGTACTATAATTTAAATGGGGGGTTCCATTTTGAAGATTTTTACAACCTGGTGAACTTGTGAGTGCTCCATATAGCTTTTAATGCATGTGGCACAGTGGTATGGTTCAGTTTTGACAATTCTGGTAAACCTAACCGTTAAGACTGTTTTTTATTCGCTGAATGTGGACACACGAGCACTACAGCCTGGAGGATCGGGAAATTTTTCAAATGTCTTTGAGACAGGGGAAGTCTTGCACTTTTATCTTGAGTTATCCATTCATAAAAGGAGTTTTTAAAAAAATTAAAATTAAAATTCTTTATTTCTGATAATACGACATATTACAATGTGGGGTTTCATATATTATGGATTAGTTCATATTATAAAATACTTATTACAAGAAGGACTAGTATGCCAGGTAAGCCTAGGCAAACTAATACATACTAGATCTTACTCTATTTGACACAATAATTATACTGGTTTAAGGTTAGGTAATTGTAGTGATTAACTAGATTTACAAAATGAGGTAGTAGTTCAAAATATTTAAGAACTTAACAATTGTTTATCTATTAATGGAAATGGAGTCATTTTGGCAACAGTTTCATTGGAATACAGTGGACCCCGGACGTTTCCTCCAAACTCAAACAATTATGTAAGTGTATTTTTTTAAGTGATTTTTAATGTATTTTGGGGGTCTAAAAGGACTAATCTAATTTACATTATTCCTAATGGGAATAAATTCATTTGTCTTGCACTTTGAACAGCATTCTGGAACGAAATTTAAAAACGAAACTGGGGGTCCACTGTCTTTGCATCGTTGATACCTCCTGCTCTTGTAGCAAGTACTGTACTTTAGTTATGCAGATCTGTAATAAGTTCCAACATTGACATCTGGCAGCCAATATTAACCCTTTCAGGGTCCGTGCCGTAGTTCTACGTCAGAGCTCACTCACTCGGATAAGCTGTGAGTGGTAAATTTGGGCCTAGATATGAGAGAATACATATATATGGTAAGTGTGCACCACACAATGAAATGAGGAAAAAAAAATGAAACTGTAATTTTGATTAAAACAGCGAATTTGCAGTTTTTTTCCCTATAGTTTTTTTTAGTTGTATTTGCTATTTCTTGGTCTCAATTGATAGAATGGAAGATCTATTACAGAAATATAGATGATTTTAATTTGTTTTAGTCAGGAAATGGCTTGAAACTGAGCTCAAAGTAACGGAAATGTTAAATTTTTGTTGATGTTCAAAGTAAACAAATGACCTCACACCTCTTTCCCCCAGCTGGTGGTTCTAATATATGTTCACAAATGTGGTGATAGTATTTGTACAAATTACAATATTGCATAACAGTAAATCTTCCATTTTTTGGTTTGAATAAAAATTCATTATGTGAAAAAAATCAAAATGGAATTCATTTGTAAAGACTGAAAACGTAACTAATGAACAGAGGAAATGTTAGTTTAGTGCCAGGAATGTCTGCATTGTTTATTTCACCCTATTTTGAAATGGAATATTTTGAACTTTGAGTTAAATTGGCTAAATTACCAATTTCTGATCACTTTATTTTTTAGTTAAACAGTTGACTGGGCGTTTCTTGTGCTCAATCGATAGAATAGAAGTAATACTAGTGAAATAGCTAAGAATTTGGTCGACTGGCCTAAAATGGGAGTCAAAGTCGGCAAAATCGCCGATGCGTAAATATCGCTGACACATCAGAATTCGAGAGCATAATTTCGTCAATTTTCAATCAAATTTCGTACTTTTGTTTTATTACCTTCAGAAAAGATTCTCTACCAATTCATAAGAAAAATACGAAATTTTGGAAAATTCTTGGACACTGGTGCACCCTCTGAAATTTTTGGCCCCTGAAAGGGTTAATTATGGTATTACCCTGGTGGGAATTTGGCATTTTTGATAGTGACTATGACAACGGCTACCGGCTTCTTCAGAGGTAGAGAGGAGTTTGTAGGAGCAGTAGAGATGTGAAGACGATGAATCAGTCCATCACCTTGAAGATGGTTTGAGGTGGTCAGTCCCTCAGGCGAGGAACTGACCACCTATTGTCTTATAAATATTGATAGTGATGATGGTAGTTAAGATCTTGTAGTAAGTGGTGATAGTACTAGTGGTTGTAGTTCAATAATAATGTAAGTGGTGCTATTTGGTGGTAATTGTTATAATAGTACAATAATGATGGTAGTTATTATCGAGGACTGGGCCATGGGGTGTTGACCCCAGAACACCTTCCAGGTGTAGTACTGCTCTTTAACATTAGATGGGGATGAACTCCACCATAGATACAGCCATTCATGTAGGCCCCTCACCCTCCCGGCCTCTCCCCAGGGCCACGTACCCGTAAGCAAACAGGTGTGGTGGGGTATTGGCTGGGCTCTCAGGTATCTTTCGTACCCATAGGTGAAATGTAACCCCTTGTAAATACACTGGCTTCAAGACTTCTCTTCGGGGGGGGGTATTTTGATACTGGTGAAGGAATGTGACAAAGGGAATTTGGGGGTATTTTAGTCTTTTTTGGATAAGTAAGTTTATTGAGGCACATGTATACTTAAGTACAAACATACATAGTGTAAAGTACCTAGGTTAACCCCCAAAAAATCAGTGACTTATTTCCATTAGGGTCCTTGATTGCCTTCCATTCTCCAGACCCCTGACTCTTACTATTTTAGAGCTTCAAATTAATAAAATATATGGAGACGTCATATTGGTTTGGAAATAGACGATGAGTGGAACAGTTTGCCTAGAAAAGGTTAGTGACCTAAAACCTTAGCTAGCTTCAATTCCCCAAGATAAATACACGAGTGAGATTTAGTGGGACTTGAACATGAGTTAACAGTGTTATCGTCTACTTTTGGTGCAACTTGAACACCACTTAACAGTGTTATCAAAGTCTACTTTTGGACAACTTGAACACCACTTAACAGTGTTATCAAAGTCTACTTCTTGGGTACAACTTAACAGTGTTATCAAAGTCTACTTCTTGGGTACAACTTAACAGGGTTATCAAAGTCTACTTTTGGGTACAACTTAACAGGGTTATCAAAGTCTACTTTTGGGTACAACTTAACAGGGTTATCAAAGTCTATTTTTGGGTACAACTTAACAGGGTTATCAAAGTCTACTTCTTGGGTACAACGAACACAACTTAACAGGGTTATCAAAGTCTACTTCTTTACAAAACACACTTAACAGGGTTATCAAAGTCTACTTTTGGGTACAACTTGAACACCATTAACAGGGTTATCAAAGCTACTTCTTGGGTACAACTTGAACAAACTTAACAGGGTTATCAAAGTCTACTTCTTGGGTACAACTTGCACAATTAACATTATCAAAGCCTCTTTTGGGTACAAGTGAAAAGGGTTGCTCAGATATTTTTGTTAGTGTGTTTGTGAAGAACGTGCCTAGATGGGCCAGCAGGCCTTCTGCTGCTGGTTTTATTCTTACATATTAACCTCACAGGCTTAGTAACCTTAATTCCAAAATAGTCAGGTCCTCAGCGACTAACGTCAGGAATTGGGTACTTATTTACTGCTAGGCTATTGAGGCCTTACAAATTGGAAACTTTAACATTTTTAATATTAAATTATGTAGAATTTAACTTGGGATAATGTAATACCAACCAGTGAGGTTTCATCGTGTATTTTTCTCTCCAGACCTACATAACCTGTTAGGGTTTGGTTAACCACATTTTACCATCTATATTAACCCAGTAAATATGAACGTGCAACTTGGTATGTGCAGACGCTGTGAGCCATTAGGAGGCCAGGAAGCATGACTGACACACCTTCACTTTGTTTAGCTTCTTACAACTATTTTGTAGTAAAGTGTAAAATCCAGGATAATTCAATGTCAAACAATGGAAATAATTCACTGAATTTTTGGGCTATCCTAGGTAATTTAAAACGCTACTGGTATACATACAGACAAATAATTGATTACCAAAATTGTGTAAAATTGTTTCCGTTGGATTATTCATTTCCGTTTACAAAAAAACGGAAGGTTATTACCATGCCCATGTCTCGCATGGGCCAGTAGGCCTGCTGCAGTGTTCCCTTATGTTGTTAAAGGGGTCATACAGTGCTTGGGGAATGAGCGGCGTAAGGTTGAGGGCCCAAGGAAGGAAGTCAGGTTCAGGTCCTTGGGTAAGGATTCTTCCCTTGCGTCCGGAAACCTCCTTGGGGTTTTTCAGTTTGTTGTTGGTCGATTTATTTTGAGTAAGTAATATATAGCTATAGAAAAGATGTGTTGTCTCTGATTCTTCTTCCCTTCTCCTTTTTTCTTTCCTTCCTTCCTTCTCTGCCTGCCTTCTGCGTTCCTCCCTCCTTCCCTGCCTTCTGCGTTCCTCCCTCCTTCCCTGCCTTCTGCGTTCCTCCCCCCTTCCCTGCCTTCTGCGTTCCTCCCTCCTTTCCTGCCTCCTTCCCCCGCCTCCTGCGTTCCTCCCTCCTTCCCTGGCTCCTGCCTTCCTCTTTCCCTTCTCCTGCCTTCCTCCTTCCCTGCCTCCTGCCTTCCTCCCTACCCCTGGCTCCTGCCTTCCTCTTTCCCTGGCTCCGCCTTCCCCCTTCCCTGCCTTCCTACTTCCCTGCCTCCTGCGTTCCTCCCTACTTCCCTGGCTCCTGCGTTCTCCCCTTTCCCTGGCTCCTGCCTTCCTCCCTCTTTCCCTGGCTCCTGCCTTCCTCCTTCCCTGGCTCCTGCCTTCCTCCCTCCTTCCCTGGTTCCTGCCTTCCTCCTTCCCTGGTTCCTGCCTTCCTCCCTCCTTCCCTTGTTCCTGCCTTCCTCCCTCCTTCCCTGGTTCCTGCCTTCCTCCCTTCTTCCCTGCCTTCCTCCCTCCTTCACTGCCTTCCTCCCTCCTTCCCTGCCTTCCTCCCTCCTTCCCTGGCTCCTGCCTTCCCTTTCCCTTCTCCTGCCCCTTTCCCCCTTCCCTGCCCCCCCCTGCCTTCCTACTTCCCCGGCTCCTGCCTTCCTCTTCCCCGGCTCCTGCCTTCCCCTTTCCCTGGCTCCTGCTTCCTACTTCCCCGCCTCCCGCGTTCCTCCCTACTTCCTGGCCCTGCGTTCCTCCCCCCCCTGGCTCCTGCCTTCCTCCCTCTTTTCCCCGGCTCCCCTTCCCCCCTCCTTCCCTGGCTCCTGCCTTCCTCCCCCCTTCCCCCGGCTCCTGCCTTCCTCCCCCCTTCCCTGGTTCCTGCCTTCCTCCTTCCCCGGTTCCTGCCTTCCTCCCTCCTTCCCTTGTTCCTGCCTTCCCCCTCCCTTTCCCCGGTTCCTGCCTTCCTCCCTTCTTCCCCGCCTTCCTCCTTTCACTGCCTTCCTCCCTCCTTCCCTGCCTTTCCCCCCTCCTTCCCTGGGTCCTGCCTTTCCTTCCCTTCCTGCCTTCCTACTTCCTGGCTCCTGCCTTCCTCTTTCCCCCGGCTCCGCCTTCCTCTTTCCCTGGCTCCTGCCTTCCTACTTCCCCCCCTCCTGGTTCTCCCCCTTCCCCGGCTCCTGGTTCCTCCCTCTTTCCCGGGTCCTGCCTTCCT
>WNWK01013921.1:0-53374 GCA_009830355.1 Cherax destructor
GTTTAAACCTTCTAATGGGCTGACTTACTAAAAGCGGCTGACTTACTGTCTTGACGCTTCTAAAAAAAACGCTGACATGGGCCAAAGACTTGACTGACTTACGAAGACCCGGGCTGACCTACTGAATACGCGGCCTACGGGGCCCCCAAGACCACTGAATAGGGCTGACCTACTGAATACGCGCCTCAAATACGACTGACCTACTGGGCCACGCGCCTACTAAAAGCCCCCAAACTTGACTGACCACTGAAGGGCGCTGACTTACAAATGGCTTGACTGACTTACTGAATGGCTTGACTGACTTACTGAATGGGCTGACTTACTGAATGGCAGACACTGAATGGCTTGACGACTTACTGAATGCGACTGACACTGAATGGCGCTGACTTAAGTTGACACCCCAGTTAAACCATGACTTCAGTTCAAGAACTTCTACTATCCACCTCAATGGGCCCCCATCCATACCCCTCTTCACTACCACCCAAAACATCATTACCCACAATTTAAGGTAAAAAATACTATTATTTCTATTGCATTTGTGTCTTAACAGTAATAGATCATGACAATGCACTACAATTACATATCCACCTCAGCTCGAAAAACCCACCATCCATACCCCTCTTCACTCCCATCCACAAACATCTCCCCCTTTAAAGGGTAAATATATTATTTCTTTCATTTTAGTTTTAAAGCAGTAATAGATTGACAATAAACTAAAATTACATATTAAGCCTTTAAT
Organism: Cherax destructor; assembly: GCA_009830355.1. Lineage (NCBI taxonomy): Eukaryota > Metazoa > Arthropoda > Malacostraca > Decapoda > Parastacidae > Cherax > Cherax destructor. The sequence continues at coordinate 740 of WNWK01013921.1, forward strand.
TTTTGCAAGATATGTTGGTAAAAAAAAAACTTGTTTGGTTTTTTGGGGACTCTAAAACAGAAACCCCTATTTTCCCATAAGTTCTGTTAATCATTTAAGCAAATTATCTAACACGCCTGGGAACGTATCTATCGTGCTAAATGACGCCCTACTGTATTAAAGAAAAATAAGCATTTAATGTGCCCAAAGAAGTCCAAAAAGTGAGTGGCCCAGGCAGACTCGTATGTTTTATGATTTTAAAAAAATTTGCAAAAAAACGGTTCTAAAACCGAATCGTCTGATAATGGGCATCGCCGGGGGTTCCCCTGTATATACAAATGCCTTATGTTGGTCTCTAAAAAAAAAGTTTCTTGAAAAAAAAAAAATTAAAAAAAAAAAAAAAAGAAATACAGTGGAAAGCTATTCCCCTCCAAAACTCACCCTTTTACAAATTTTTTTTTGTAATCATAATGTATTTTTTGGGGGCTGAAAAGGACTAATCTAATTACATCATTCTATGGGAATAAAATTTGTTTGGGAACAACTTGAACAGCATTCTGGAAAGAGGGTGAGTTTTGGGGGTTGATCACTGTAATAGTAAAAATAATAGTAAGAAATGACCGGCAGTCGGGGTGTTGCCGTCGTTTACTTTGTGAACTTCCCCGCCTCTATTCTCGGTAAAAAATAATCACAATTTTTTTGTCCTATAACACAAAAATATTAAGATTTTTATAAGAAAAATAATTTGTTTTTTTAAAAAATTTTTGACACAGAGTGATTAAAGGGTCAGAGGTCTTGACATAAAAAATTAACAACCAATTCGCTTGACTATTTAGGAAAGGAACCCCCTCGTTAAGTGAGAGAGGTTTATATGGATTTTACATATCTTTAATAATAGCCATTCTGTTTTATAATACCATAATCTTTTCCCATATGTACTTTTTTTAAACCAGTTTTAAAATACCAAAAAGGGTACTAGACAGCCAATTATATGGTTGTATGAATCACTATAGTAGTTCAGTAAACCACTACTTATCAGTCCATCTTTGTGTTTCCATCAGTCTAAAATTAATTTTGGCCCTATTTTCATCTTTTGGCTTTAAAGGTCAGTTTTTGGGCCAACCTAAAAAAATTTTTCCCCCCCCTTGCACCTTTGGGCCTAAAGCTTTATGGTAGACCTAGTGTTTCCCCTGATCCAACCTTCCCCGATAAATAAATGATGACAATAGGTGATGTAGGGGCCCCAAATCTTTTATGATGATCAAAGCTGGCTCTGATTTTTTTATCTTTAACAATTATTTTTTAAAAAATATGTTCCTTTCATGTAAACTAAAATTCCCCATAGGGGAATGTAATTTTATGCATGAATTAACAAAAAAACTTGAGATAAAAGATCATGGGAAAAAAAGGAATGTTAACCCCTTTTGGGTTTTTTCGTACTAGTCGTCTTCACCCAGGGTTGGTGCGTCTAGTGGGAAAAATTTTGCGGCTTCAAATCAGCGGGAAAACATGGAGGCTTAGATGTGAGAATGGGTCTGCATGGTCAGTGTGCACAGTAGGAAAAAAAAAATCAGGGCCCCCAGTGGTGCATTTTTGGGGCCCTTTTTAATTACACCTTGTTCACCATGCCTATTGAAACACCTCATCCCTCAACAACTGGAACATTTTTGGTTCCCCAGTGACAGTTCTAATAATACAGATGGGAGTGTCAGTGAAGATGATTTTTAAAGGGTTTTTAAAGGTTATGACCAAAACAAATTGTAATCCTTAATAGTGACGAAAAACCAGATGACCCTCCCTTCAACCTCTGGTGCGGGGCCCTCTTGTTAAATTCGCTGTACCAGAATGAAAAAGGCTTCTTTTTATGTCCAGGACTCAATTGAGCAATGGTGATAAGTGAATATGAACTCCAAACTCTTGAAAACAGTTCCAGAAAGCAAAGTGAAGTGGAATATTCCCCAATGAAAGCGTCAGTACAGTATATCCCCCGACGCTATAGGGCCCCTTTGGTAGTGTGCCATATGCTGTTCCAAGGGAAGGAGTACATCTCGGGAAACCCCCGTGGCTGTACAACGGGAACAGATAGTGAAAATGAAGATGATAGTGTTGAGTGGGATGAAAAATGCACATGCATCTGGTGGTGGTGGTAGTGGTGGTGCCAGCCGTGGGGCACCAGCAGTGAGCCATCCCCGGAGGGGGGCCGCGGGCTAAACTGAGTTTCAAAAAAGGGGCCACCCTCACCCCCCACACCAACCCCCCACAACCACCTGTCAATATCCAGTATCCACCAGAAACCCGCAGGGATTGGCAGGATGCGGGCTTTTACCCAACCCCCATCAGTTTGATGAAAGTCAAAGTGGTATACGGCCATCTTGTCCCTTGGGGAACAATGCCACTGAACGGGAAATGTTTCAAGTTTTTCTTTTTTGAACCCCTGATAAAAAATTTTGTCAGGGAAAGAAACAGATACTTGATTACACCATGGAAAACAATACTTTCCCCCAAAATCATCCCTACACCAGGGGAAAGAAAATGTGGCTGAGACATACAGTGGTACCTGAGTTACGATATTTTCGTTCGAAATGCTGTTAAAGGGTGCCATTACCAAAAAAATTTTAAACCCCCATAAGGAATAATGTAAAATAGACTAGCCCTTTTACACCCCCAAAAATATACTTAAAAAAACATTTAAAAAAAATAAACTTAAAAAAAAGGGGGCGATTTTGGGGACCATCGTAATTTTCGGGGTACCACTGTATCTTTTCTTTGCCACAAAAAATCATGCCACATGTGTATAAGCACAGTGTCAAATCATACTGGTCAACAGACTGCCTGATTGCAACCCCAGGTTTCAGTGATATAATACCAGTGAATCGATTTGTCCCTACTATAGCATATCTACCTTCCCCAGAAAAAAACCGGGCCAAAAAAAAAGACAGGTTATATAAGATTGGGAATGTTTTTTGTGCATCTGAAACAGAAAATTCAATATGTATTTTTACCCCTTCGGGAAAAGCTTGTTATTGATGAGTCTTTGATTCTTTTCCCGGGTAGCTGTAGTTCAAGCAGTATTTTAAAAAAGAGGAAACACTTTGGTATAAAGTTGTTTGTGCTTTGTGATTGCTACAGTGGTCTTGTATTGGATATTTTGTGGCCCCCGGGAAATAAAAATTAAGATACCAGGAAGTTATTGGGTATCTCTGGGTGATGTGGTTAGAACAATGATGGAACCATATCTTGATCGGGCATATATTATATAAAATACTGATAATTTTTTTAAACCCCCTTACTCAGTGATTTTTGTGATGAACATGACAGATGTGTGGGGGGTACAGTGCATGAAATCGTAGAATGCCTAGGTTAAACAGTGGCATTTTCGTAGAGGTCAGGTGCAGGTGTTTGCTGCCAATGACATCATGGCTTTTTCGGTGGCATGACAAAACGAGATATCCCCTGTTGTAAAGTTCCCTTAAAGAAATGACAGACACGGGGCTTTTTCAGAATAAAAGACCAATGCCCCATTCTAAAACCTGCAGCTGTGAATAACAAAAAAGGCACAATAGGCTGGAACAATACAAAAAGGGGTTGTGTGTGTTTTCAGTTTGTAATCGACTACACCCTCAATATCGTTCAGTGTACAAATGTGACATGCAGATTGGGTTTGCTGATTGTGTTTGCAAGAGTTATAAGTGGTACATAAAATTTTTTCCATATTCTGGACATTTCCATGCTCAATGCTTATAATATGTATTTGAAGACCAGAAACAAACCACCAAAAAATTTTGTTTTTTGTCATCGTGGGTGATCGTCACTCCCGAATCAATGCCAGACTGCCCCTAATGATGTTTAGGCCCGGGGTGGCGGGGAGGCGCTCGGACAGCGTTTCATACGACTGCTGTTTTTTAACCCAAAGGAAAAATAAAGCCAATTTTTTGGCGAAAAAGGGGTGTTTTCAAATTTCCCGATATTCAAGGGGACGTTTTAAAGGGGTCCATTTATACACATATACAGTCAGGGGACATGTTCCTAGAAGTGCTGCAGCTTGTGAAACTCTTAAAAACATGGTGTCATGCACAATGGTTTTTTAGACTCCTCACACAAAAAACAGTTTGTCTGCATTGTTGTGGCCGTTTTTGTATTTTCCCGGAATGGTACCTCCTTTGACCCTTTTTTCTTGAAAGCAGTAGGGCTTTTTTATTGGAAGTGATCCCCCAGGCCTCGGGCGAGAGGGTATTTGTTGATAATTTGTGGGCGGTGTTCTTTGCAGGTGCTGTTACTTGGTACTTGAATATTATTTATCTGCGTTCATCGATACATTTCTTAATTTTCATTTTTTTTAGTCCCTTGCAACTGCAAAAATAAGCCACCAGGGGCCCCAAAAAAAGCCCCTAGTGCCAGCTCTTTGCTAAAGAAGGTGAGAAACATGATAGAATTCAAAAAAAGAACACACCAGACAGGGTATTTCCCCCACAAAACCAGTCGGGGTACTTCCCCACAAAACCAGCCACGTTTTTCCCCACACAAACCACCCAGGGTTTTCCCCACAAGCTCAAACAAATGTCTTATTTTAGGTTAAATGTTTTATTTTGGGGTTAATATAGACATTTTCATTACCCCATCTATGATTTTTTCTTCAAAATTATAAAAAACACGTTACCTGGAGGGGTTCGGGGGCCCAACCCCCCCTGGGGCCCCTGTCTGTGACCGGGCCCCCCTTTGATAAAATTTTATTTATATGCTATCGAGTGGTGAGTCGGGTGGGGGGAGTAAACATTACGTTTCTCTGCGGTTAGAAAAACTGTAAATCTGGCATCTGGTGGTACCCCCCTTCTTACGTGTTTGTTTACAATTCTCGTCATAATTATTTAAATACTTCTTCCTTTGTTTATGATGGCATCTAAAGGGAGTTGTTGAAATGATTAAACTCAGTGAATATGGTAATAATATGGCTGTGTAGTGTAATAATATGGCTGTGTAGTAAAAACCCCGGGTGGGGGCTACATCGTGTACCTACGTCTAAAGGGTACCTACATTTAAATTTCCCCAAAAAAAATACTACACACCTCTCTCCCCACATTAAAACTACAAATATTTTAAAAATAAGTAATGAATGTACTGTGGCAGTAAAAGACAAGGGAAGTAACCCCCGGGAAAAAGGGCTTGGTTTTTACCTGAAGTCTATGGGGAAGGGGGGTTTCCCCCTTTCCCAAAAAAATAACTCTTCCATCCTCTACCCTCCTCCTGTCTTCCCCACATCAACAAATCTTCAATAAAGGTAAGTGTCATGTTATTATTGTTTTATTCTTTTTTTTTCTCTTTTTTTGTAGATAAAAGTACATTTCCGTAAAAAAAAATTTTTTTTAAAACTTTTTTTTCTGAAATGGATTAATTTGATTTACATTATTTCTTATGATGGGTTTTTAAAATCGTCATTTTTAATTTCCCGACTCTCTGGAACGGATTAGGACGATTTTCCGGGTCCACAAATGATGAAAAAAATTCAACATTTTTTTAATTTTGGTTTTTGTAAACATGTTTTGTAAACAATATACAGTGGAACCCCCAGTAACGATCATTCCAAATAACGATTTGTTCGGGTAACGATTGCTTTTTATGGTCAATATTTTTTCGTTTTTAACGTCTTTACTCCCCGGGGAGCGTCGTCCCGACCTGTCCGCCCGCCCTGGCCCTTTTTGGGCCCCTTCCCGGGGCGGCAGTCTCCCTTTTTCACTTTTGAACAATACCCAGTGCGCTCTTTCAAAAAATTCCAAAAACATTTTTTTCTTTTTTTGGGGGTTTAGTGATTTCCCCTTTAAAAAAGTCACCATGGGTCCAAAAGAAGCTTCCCAGTGGCACCCCCCTGGTAAAGAGAGTGAGGGAAACCCCTCGGGCGAAGAAAAAAATTGTTGAAAAATATAGAGTGGCGTATGTGTGGGTGAGCTTGCCAGGATGTACAGAAAAAAAAAAATCTACTATCACCACTATCCTGGGAAAAAAAAAAAAAATCAAGGGCCTTTAAAAGTTTGCAAAAGGGGGTTTCTATGTTTTTGAAAAAAAAGATCGAAAACAGTGAGAGAAGTTATTGCTGGTGTGGATCAATGAAAAAAAGTTAGCGGGTGATAGTATTTTCCCAAAAGGGGATAATTTGTGAAAAAAGGGAGGCGGGTTCCCCGAATCTTTCAAAACAATGCCTGCAACCAGTGGTGGAAACGAGTGATTTTAAAACCAGCGAGGCTGGTTTGAGAGGTTTAAGAAACGTGGGGACGCCTGTTGGGGGCATGGTGAGGCAGCCAGCTAAGACAAACGTGCAGCTGAAAAGTTTGTGAGTGAATTTAAGGGGTTGTAGAGGCTGAAGAATTCCTCCCCAACAAGTGTTTAATTGTGATGAAACAGGCCTGTTTTGGGAAAAAAATGAACAGGACCTTCATTACTCAGGAGGAAAAGGCACTGCCAGGACACAAGCCCCATGAAAGACAGGCTAACTCTCATGATGTTTGCCAATGCCAGTGGTGATTTTAAAATGAAGCCTTTACTGGTGTAAAACCCCGAAAATCCCAGGGCCTTAAGAAACACAATGTTAACAGGGTTTTTTGTGTTACATTGAAAGGTAACATAATGCATGGGTCATAAGGACTTTTTTATGGAATGGTTGACTGGAGTGGTTTTGGGCCCGGGGTGAAAAATACTTCCTGGAAAAGAAAATTTCCCTCAAGTGCCTCCTGGAACTGGACAATGCTCCTGCTCATCCTCACAACTTGCAAGAGTTGTTGGTGACAACTTCAATTTCATCAAGTGAAGTTCTTGCCTCTAACACCCCCCTCTCATCCAGCCCCTTTACCAGCAGGTCATTTGCAAACTTCAAAAACTGTACACCAAAGCAGTGTTTCAAAATGCTTTGATGTGACCTCCCGACACTCACTGACCCCAAAAGAGTTCTGGAAAGATCACTTCAATATTGTGAATTTAGGCCTTATAGGTAAGGCTTGGGAGGGTGACTTAGGACTTTGAACTTTTTCTTGGAGACCACTGTGGCCGGGTTTTGTTTTAAAAAAGGGATTTTGAAGGATTTGAGGCTGACCCCGACGACCCTGTCCTTTTTTAGAAGATGTTGGGAAGAAAATTGTGGCATTGGGGGAAAAGCCTGGGGGTTTGGGGGTGAGTGGTGAGGTGTGGAAAAGTTGGTGGGGGGCACAGGGTGAGTAACAACTGGGCTGCAAAAGCGGAAAAGGAACAGCATCCCAAACCCCGGGCTGGGGGTTATTGTTTCACAGGAGGAAGGAAGGGGTGAAGGGGGTGCCTTCTTCAGTGATTATGGAAATGTGTGGAATGTGGAATAGGTTACAAAGTTTTTTTTGAAAAACACCACCCTGAGCAAGCTGAAATGAGCCATCTGTGCAACCACTTCAGTGACAGAGCCATGTTGCACTTCAAAGAAAAGTAAAAAGTGCCAGGGGAAAAAGAGGACTGTGGACAGTTATTTCACAGGCAGGGATCAGTGACTCTCAAGCTGGTCCCAGTGGCATTAAAAAAAAAAAAGAAGGGAAATAACCCCCGATAAAAGGGCTTGTTACCTGGAAATCTTTATGGAGGATTCCCCTTCCCAAAAACTAAGCACTCCCTCTTTTTTCCTCCCCATCTTCCAGATGCCAACAAGTCTCTTCAATAAAATAAGTAAATGTTATTTTAAATGTTTATTTTAAAAATTTATTTATAAATTTAATATTGTATGTGTTTTGTGTGTGTTTTCTGTATGTAAAACTATAGTTATTCTTTAAAAAAGTTTTTGTGAATATTTTGGATGGGAAGGATTAATTGTACAGTGGAACCCCCCCCTAACAAGCAAAATTCATTCCCGGGGAAAACCCGCTCAATCCTTACCCCGAATTTACATCCTTAAAAAAAATGTCACGTAGGTTAGTCTATTTCAGACCCCAAAAATACACTACCACAACCTTACAAATTTTACAGTGGACTCCCAAGTAAGAACACCCGGAAATCGTACAGTATGTAAGTATTGTAAGTGCTTGTGGAAAGGGGATTTTTTGGGGGGCTAGAAATGACAACCTCGTGACATTATTCCTTAAGGGGGGTAAATTCGTTCAGTAATGGCACTTAAGCAGGCTTCTGGGTAAGTTTTTACGTTACTCGGGGGGCCGCTGTAAAAATTGACGATTTCGGGGGGGCTCGTTGGCGGGGTTCCCCTTTATTTACATTATTTCTTACGGGGAAAAAAGGTTTGAATAACGATTTTTGTGTAAAGGTCTAGCTCCTGGAACGGATTAAGATCGTTAGTCGAGGGTCCACTGTATTGACAATGTTTGTGCAGTTATTTTTAGTATAAAAACGAATGAATATAAAAAAAAACCCTTATATTGGTCTCACAGGCCATAAAAGTTATTTAAAAAAAATTAAAAAAAAGAAAAAAAAAAACAAAAAAAAAAAAAAAACATTTACGGGGTGACCGGCAGTCAGCAAAATTTGCCGAAGGGAGTTCAATTTCTGTCAACTTCAAGACCCCAATCTTGGTAAGTACATAAACTCACAAAACAAAGCATCTGTTACACCTTGCAGGTTGAAATTTTCAGGGTCATATTGCACCCGAGGAAGGACAAAAAAATTATTTCTTTTTTTCAACTAAAATCAGTTTTTGGAAATGTTCAATAATATACAGTATAAAAAGTATTTATGGAAAATATAATACCAGATTACTGTATTTTGGCACAAAGACTTTTTTGTCTCAAAAAAAATTTACCCCGGGGCCTTTTCAAAATTTACCCAAAGGAATCGGGGGGGGGATCCCGACACTGGGGGTCTCGTTCCCCTAAAAAATGGTAATTCTTCATAGAAAAAAGGTTATTATTGTCACAAACCCCATTACACAACAGGACCATATTACGATTAATATACTGTATTTCCAAAAATACTAAACCCATAGGATCATTCAGCGGGGCCGGGCCAAATTATGGCTTTAAATCACAACCAAGGGGGGGGGGGGGTCTAAGAAATTAAAGACAAATACGGAAAAAAAAAAATGAAAAAATTAAATACATTTACGTACAGGGAACCTCGGCACCCAAACAGTCCGCACTCAAAAATTTGGATTCAAATGCTTTGTTTGGTAAGCAAATCGCCGGTTTTCAACTTTTGCTCAGCCGCCAAACAAACACGAACTGCCAAAACTTCACTGTAAACTATGTCATGTTTTTTCTTTTTTTTTTTTTTTTTTTATTACAGCCCCCTCACTTAGCGATATAGAATCATTTCGTGCCCCAGACTTTAAGGGGTCTCTGACCAGTATTCATACCGAATAATGTAAAACCCTGTTTTGTGTATCTCTTTTTTTGGGGATTTCCTTTTCGGGGTTCAATAAAGGGGGAAAGAGATGTAAGGTGCCTTCTTCAAAGATTAAGGACATTTGTTCAAAGTGGGGAGGGGCTTTATTTGTGGAGGAAAATCACCCTGACAAAGATTTGCAACCGCCATCAACATGTTCAATGACAATATCTTTTTTCCATTTTAGGGGCATTTTAAAGAGGCCCGACACAAACCCTGGCAGATATTTAGTGCCACAGGGTGCAGTGACTTAATTGGCCTAGGGCAGTAAAAAAAAAAGAAGGGTGACCCCAGATGGGGCTTAGTACCTAGAGTCCTTTGGAGGGGTTTCCTTCCAAAATTGGGGCTCTTCCCCTCCCCCCTCCCCCCTCTTCTATCCAGTAAATCAGTCTTAAAAAGGAAGTGTCCCTTGGTTAATTCATTTGTGCATGTAAATCTATCTTTAAGGCCAAAATTTTTTTTTTTTTAAAATTCTGGGTTTCTGGAAGGATTAATTGAATTTCCATTATTTTTATGGGGGGAAAAGGTTTCGTTTTTCCATCCCCCAGGAATGGACTAAACACAAAAAAGAGGGGTTTACTTTTATTTGTTTATTTCAATATACAGTAAACTACTGAAAACATTTAAAAAAATACCAGAAATGTTATAAATGGTGCAATGGTGACATTAAAAAATATCAAAGATGGTTGACCCAAAAAACTACCATTATAGTACAGTGGACCCTCGGAAATAACACTCCCCAACTCGCCCCTTTTTAATTTATTATTGTAAGTGCTTTTATAGGTGTATTTTTGGGGGCTGAAACTTAATTAATTTTCATCATTCTTGGGAATAAAATTTTTTTTAACACACTGGAACAGCATTCTGGAATGAAGAATTTTCAATTTCCAGGGGTCCACTGTATGCTCCTCACTTAACAATAAATTTGTTTACCGACGTTGTCTTAGGAACGGAACTCCATTGTTAAGTGAGGAGAGACTGTATTTGTATAAATAAGTCACCATGGGGCCTAAGAGGGTTAGTGATAACAGCCAACCAAAAAGAAAATTGGTTGGGAAAAATTTGTTCAGTACTCGAACAGATCAACACCCGAACAGCCTTCTGGAACCAATTAAGTTTGAGTGCCTATATCCCACTGGTTACTTTCTATAAATTATATAAATTGCCAGTTCAAAGTTTGTTTAGGATATGAGTGGGGAGGAGATATTATTAAGACTCAAATATCTGATTTTACTAGTTAGGGGGTAATGTTTTTAGTTTTCAAAAATATGTATTTTGAACATGAAGCAATTACGTACTGTGCTTCAGTTTTTTAAAAGTTTTGTTTAAATATGGTTAGTTTTTCCAGATTTGATTAAAATTGATTAGACTACTGTTTTAAGTTTCACTTAATTTATTAGTTGCAAAAAATTTGTACCATTACATTCATGCATAGGCAACCAGCATTATGCAAGTGTGAGGATCACCTGCCTCACAGAAGTGCTCCATTGGTGCTTGTGTAAATTTGAAGTGGGCTAGCATAATGTAAATAAAAATCATAGTTGGCATAGAGAGATTAATTTCCACTAGAGCATCATAAGAGTGAAACTGCTCTAAAAGTGGGATTTTCAGTGAGAGTGAGGATACTTCCAGGTGAAGGATACCTTTCAACTGAATGGCATGATCATTGCCCTGAAATTTAGTGATTAAGGGGGTCCAGCAAAAATCTATAACTTTGTTATTATTATAATCATTATAAGCACTAAGCCCTATGGGTTATACACTACTACATGGACTGATGTGCAAAAGTAGAAATGTGTGAAGGTTAGGAGTGAATGGGGATGGGGAGTAGGGCGGCAAAATTAGAGGTTAATGGAGGTGAGGGTTAGTACGAGAATAAAACTGAAATCAAATTTGGTGCAATAGGCTAGTTTCCATAATAAAATCTAACAGGTCTGCATCAAAGGTGGGATTTTTGGCGAGGAAGTGAGAGTGAGTGTATAAGGGTAGTACAGATGTTAGAAGTGTATCCTTCATGCCCTCTGATAGACAGGACAATCTATTAAGTTAGGTTGGACTGACAATGTGAGCTGATAGCCTTCATAAAGTGGTGCAGGTCGTTTCTGTGTGGTATACGCGAGTCGAGTGTGTCCAATACAAAAGTGTGGAACTGAAGTCCTGAAATCCAACAATGGTGGGAAAGTAAATGGCCCAGAATCCTAAACGTGGTTTGACAGGTTGTAACAATTTGTTGTGGTCGAACATGGACCAATGTTGCCATTGGTTGCAGTAGTGAGCGCGCACTGAAAAATAGTCCAAGGAAGACTCCCATGGGAAATTGGGAGGCCCTGAAAAGCTGATCAAGTGGCTGAGCTGCACATTCATTGGCCAGAATGCTGACATGTCTAAGGACCCAGTGAGATACCACTTCTCTGAGCTTACTAGAAATGCGACATAACCAAAGCTGAATACTACATAGGATGGGATGAGAAGAGTCTGTAAAGGATAGGATAGTCTGTAAAGTACTTTGTGAAACTGAAACAACTATGAATGATGAGGCTCACATTGTCACAATAAAATAATAGCAGTGAATTCATGTACGTAACTTAACTGTGAAAATACTAGGCAATTCTAATAAATAACCTTGGATAATTTGTCAGGAAAAACAGTTGCATACCCAACACCATCAGGGAATTTATAGCCATCAGGGCACACTGAAACAACACGAGAAGGAGACAAAGTGATCAAGAGAGAGCGAGCATAAAGTTGTACGAGGCAAGTGAGCTTTTGCACATATAAGGAGGAACAAATAATGAATCACTAGAACTTCCCAAGGAGGGAGGGAAAAAATGAGATATAGGGTGAATGTAAAGGAAAGGCAAATTAAAGGAAGCCAAGAGAGAATGAATATGGAAAGAAAGGGTAAAATAAATGGGGCAGCAATTAAACAAATTAGCCTTCCTTATATCCGTGACAGTTTTGTACGTGGAAGGATCATGAAGGGATGAAATAAAGGAGACAGTGGGCATTGTGTATCTTGTAAAGACAGGACATTCACCTCTGTATACTGGATTTTTACCTGGTTTCAACTCAGGAAGACCAAAAAGCCCTGAGGCACAAATGTATCAGGTGGTGATGAATGAGATCAAGCATTGAAAGAGTAGAGGGGAAAGATGAAGAATATACAGTAGTTGGTCATCACAGTCTAGTTTAGACAACATTAGAGCTAAAATTGGGTGAAGGAAGGTCTGTCTATCACCCCCCCAAGAAAGATGGACTAGAGTTTTAAGGTTAAAATGACTGACCCTATTCTGTTCAAGGATATGGAAGCCATACAGGTATACACTAGAAAGTATGATGGATAATAGGGTATCTTGTGAAAGTTATCTGGTGTGCTTTAGCAACAAAAAACTAAACCCATGAACAGTGACCCAGTTGGAAGCATAATCAATAGCAACTGGAATGCCTGGAATATCATGAAAAAGATGGAATTCTGCACTGTACATCAACCAGCAAGAGAAAAGTGCACTGAGATTGAAAGCAGCAAAGGATCGCTTCAGCCTGCTACTGTGTGGTAATGCATCAGGCGATCGTAAGTGTAAGCCCATGGTTATTTACCATTCCAAGACTCGCCATTTTTTGAAAGGCACAAATAAAACCATCTTACCAGTCATGATGGATGACAGAGGAATTATTTATTGACTGGTTTATACATCACTTTATTCTGGAAGTTATGGTTTACTTGCAAAGCAAGAGCCATGCATTTAAGGTTCTCTTCACTCTTGATAATTCCAGTACTCATCCGAACTCTTAGTGGATGTACATCCACAAGTAAAACTTGTGATTTTACTTCCCAATACATCTATTAATTAATACAACCCTTGGGCATTTAAGCATAATTGCACATTACACATAAAATCATGCTTAAACTTGTTGCAGCAATGGATGCTGAGTCAGATCATGGGGTACCAGAATTTTGATGTAAATTTAACATTGCAGATGCCATCAGCTATGTCAGAAGTGTATGGAACATGAGAATATAAGAAAGGAGGAACACTGCAGCAGGCCTACTGGCCCATACTAAGCAGTTTCCTCTCAAACCCAAACCCTCTAACAAAAATACAGGTGGGCCCAACTTACAGCAGGTTAGGTTCTGGTACTGATGCAATGTGAAACATTGCCTTTCTTCACTTTCAAATGTATATAAAAGCCTGATAACATGTTTACACTACCATATACAGTGGTACCTCGACTTACGATATTTTTTCATTCCAGAATACTGTTCAAGTGCCATTACCAAACGAATTTATCCCCTTAAGGAATGATATAAAATAGACTAGTCCTTTTAGATCCCCAAAATTACACTTACAAAAGCGTTTAAAAAAATAAACTTACATAAAAGGGTGAGTTTGGGGACCATCGTAAGTCGAGGTACCACTGTATTAAGTGAACAATAGAGCTAGGCCTATAAAAAGCATATACAGTACACGAGCACATTACTTACCTTAAAATAATTTTGTCCTTAGCTTATAGTGAGTGGTGAATATATTCATTGAAGGAAGTCTGAATAAATGAAGAATGGGTATAATTGAGAACCACTGTATTAGCAAAACACCATAAAGCTAAGTACTGTAAAGCAGGGCCTGCCTGTATTTACCCAAACCATTTTCAATACTCAAGTGCTCCAATCAACAATAAATGTAAGTTGGGGAAAATTATGGCCTAGAGTATACCTGAAGCATGTTCCGGGGGTCAACACCCCAGCAGCCTGGTCCATGACCTGGCCTTGTGGTGGATCAGGGCCTGAACAACCAGGCTGTTACTGCTGGCCATGAATAATTTCACATGCTTTCCCTCAGTTGAGGGCCAGGAGGAAGAAACTACTGAGCTGGCAAGGAGACTGCCAGGTAAGGGATTTGCAGATATGCAGGAAGAAGTGAATGATCTTTTCGAAGATGAGAAAGACAGAAATCCAGAGGAAATGTTAGCAGAGCTCAATATCCAGATACAAGGAAGGCAGATAACAGATGAGGATGAGGAAGAAGAACCTGAAGTAAAACAGTTAACACTGCAACAATTATGTTAGCAGTTTCATATTATTGGTAAAGTTGCAGAATTTTTCACTGAAGAGGGCCCTGACAAAGCATATAGGTTAATCCAGCCCTGGACTTGCTAATGATATGCCTGCCTAAAGATCATCCAAACTCAATACTGGCTTCAGCAGTTCAGTCTCTCAGCCATGTAATGGGACTTTTGTTCATGACCACACATGCACATAATTTAACATGATGTGCCTTGCATAGATCGGTGATCATTACTAACATACTGATATCCAATTTAAATATAAAAAGAAATGTCACACAAAATACCACAACAAAAGGAAATGCAGTACCACACCAGACATATGTGTGTCTTAAATAATAATGAAATGTCCCCATATAGATTGAAAAATTATTCAATAATAATCACAAGCACTTGCAGAAAATCCAACACTGTAGTTCAGTATTAAACCATTATGGATGCACAAACACACTGATAAAAGCATGCTATTTATTTTCATGTTCACTAAATAGAAAATATTGTATATGTACTGTATTGATAATGTAAATAGCTAAAAATATACATCACTTTAGAAATAGCTGGTATAAGTGCTCTCAGGTGTATACTACAGTATACTATACCATTATGGCTGACTACATTATACTAATGGTACAGTACATGTCTTGGATATTTAAAAAATACCCCGTACAACACTAAAACATGTCAGTACTGTATTCTTACCAATTATAACTATAAATTGTTACAGATTTTATAAATGTTATATGCATCATACTAACACAGTATCAATTATGGTTGCAAGCACATCGCCATGCTTCAGATAAGAAACTGTTAATATAAAAATAAAAGAATATTGGTGAAACATTTATATATAGTGGTATTAACTACAGTCATAATCATCATGAGTTAAGTAGCCCATAAATATTTAAGATGTAGATTTCTGAGCATTCCAAAAATTTGAGAGGCTTTCAATGAAATAGAAATAAAAGAACAAATACAAAGTGCAATGAAAGTGCAAAATCCAAAAAGTAAACAAATAAAAAAGAGTCTAATTATAGCTAGGTAAGGTAAAATGTTCTTGCTTTGAATATAATTATACATATAGATAAATAAACATCTCCCATCCAATTCCCAAATCTGTTATAGTGGTAATCCATCGAACACACTGGTGGAAGCGGGAATGCAGGTGTGTATAGAAAAAAACATAATGAACCCACAAACAACCACAAATTGACAAAGATTGCAGATCTATTTTTTTTTTTAAATTTTAGAAATTTCTAAGACTTGCTTCAGTAAATTTTTAAAACTTATCATCCTTCTATGAAATCCTGCTTACCTATGTCACATACGGTAAATACAAAACGTTTGCACTGGATTGGCAGAGCAAGAATAGACTGTGTTAAACCAAGAAAAACTTGCTGACTTTATTTTATCTAAGAGGAAATATTTTCTCCCACTATACATTGGAACAAGATTTGATATAGCTCACCCATGTGTACTGTATTATAGTACAGCATAAAGTAAAAATATCACTAATAATGTGTGACATCCCTTATCTTACATTTTACCAGCAAGAAATTTAAGATGCTGGCTCTTCCAACATTATTTATCTTAAAAGAATTACAGTAGGGCCCCACTTATACTGAAGGTTAGGTTCCAGGCTACCGCCGGAAAGCGGACATCTCTGGAAAGCAAAACGCCATTTTTTTCCACTTATAAATGCATGGCAGATAACAAGTTTACATTAACATATATTAAGTTAGCTATAGAACTAGGCATTAAAAACAATAAAAAGTAAAATACACACACAGTACACTCATTACTTACCTTAAAATATTCGTAGTCTTAATGTAGGTTGGGAGGCGAGTAGTATTTATTTGTAAGTACAGTCGTCCCTCGGTTTTCGCCGAAAATTCGTTCCAGAATGCTGCTCAAGTGCCATTACCGAACGAATTTACTTCCTTAAGAAATAATGTCACGTAGGTTAGTCTATTTCAGACCCCCAAAAATACACTTGCAACAGCACTTACGAATATACACTTACATAAATGTTTGAGTTTCGAGATGCACGAAAACCGAGGGACCACTGTAGTCAGATGTGAGAGGTATGGTAGCCAGCCAGGCCAGACCACCCCACTCACACATAATATACTACGAGATGTAAAGCGCCCTAGAGCGATAAAATACATATACAGTACACTCATTACTTACCTTAAAATATTTGTAGTCTTAATGTAGGGCGAGAGGTGAGTAAACGAAATAAAATGAATAAAAGAGAGAGAGAGAACGAGTAAATGAGAGAGGAGAGACGTGGAGTATGTAAACAAGCAGACGAACGTGTCTACTTATGGTTCATACACATTTGTACAAACATCTTACATTGTGTACAAGCTGTCTCCATGTTGGTAAAGTAGAATAAATAAAGAGCAACACTCCTATTCTCATGTAACACCATTTTTAGAAGGAATGACGCTCCGAGTGAAGGCACAAAAAAGGAACAATTTTCTAGTTACTATTGTGTACATATTTTTTTGTGGTGTTGAACTAGAGAAAACATTATTCTTTCCAACACTCCAGCAAGATGACTAGAAAAACATTTCATATTTATGTTAATTTATTCCACTGTGGGGTGTATTTATCATGTTTATATGTTACATAGCGTGTTTATTATATAATTTTTGAAAAAAATATCATCGATGGATTAATGAAAATGCCTATATTAATGTAAAATACGACATTTGATGTGCCTAAGTGATTGTTGCGTATTATTATCATTATTAACCCTTTGGGGGTCCAAGGGGTCTCTCTGAAACTCGTTCTCAGGGTCCACGAATTTAAAAAAAAAAAAAAAATATTTTTTATTATGGAATGATAGAGAATCTTTTTCCGATCATAACGCCACAAAAATTATGAAATTTGATCGAAAACTAACGGAATTATGCTTTCGTGAAGTTAGCGGTAGCCATGACACTTACGCATCGGCGATTTCGCCCACTTTGAGCCTATTTTCGGCACATTCCAATGTTTCAGTCTACTAAAATTATAGCTATTTCGCTAGAACTCCATTTCTTCTATCGATTGAGTACAAGAAACTGCCTATTTACCAATTTTAATTACCCAAAATAGTAGTCAGAAAATGGCAATTTGGCCAATTTCACACAAATTTAAAACGATGCCAATTTCAAAATAGGCTCCATAATAAACAAGGCAGACATTCCTGGCACTAAAATAACATCTTCTCTGTTCATTAGTCACGTCTCCAGGCCCCTCTTACATTTCAATTTTTATTCTCTCAAAAAAATAGAAGATTTACTGTTATGTATACAACTGCATCACTGTAAAAATGGTATAAATAATATCAGCGCACTTGTGCAAGAATATTAGACTCTCCAGTTGATGTGTATTGGACGCATGGTGTGATTTGTTTACTCCTGAACATCGGCCAAAATCGAACATTTTCGCTAATTTGCGCTCAGTTTCAAGGTACTTGTCATCGTGAAACCAGTCAAAATGATCTCTATTTCTGTAATATATCATCTATTCTATAAAATGAGACTAAGAAAACGAGAATACAAGCATAAATACCACACGAAAATAGACTGCAAAGTTGCTGTTTTAAACCAAAAACACGGTCAGTTTTTTTTCCTCATTATGCACTGTGTGGTGCAGGAATTTTTTTATACTGTGCACACTGACCGCACAGACCCATTCTATCACATCTAGGCCTAACAGGCTGTTTCTGCTTGATTTGAGGGCGCTAGAATTTAGGCGTACTAGTACGTCAATACCCCAGTGCGTAAGACGTACTAGTACGACCAAAACCCCGAAAGGGTTAATATAGCATCCTCAAGACTAATAAGACACTCTCAGTGATTTTAATGTGAACCTGCATGCCATCACACTGTGTAAGTTTATTTAGGTACAGGTACACATAATTATCAGAATACAGTGGAACCCCGGATTTCAACCGCATCGAATATTGTACGTTTCGGATTTAACCACTTTTTGGGGCGAAATTTTGCTCTGGATTTCATACCTCCACCCGGAAATCATCCATATCAGACGCATCCACCCGCCTGAGACGCCGCCACTCATGCGTACATGTCTCAATCTGGCTCTGTCACTGGTTGAGTGAGCATTACTTCGCGCATTCATCCGAAACATTTCGTAACAACCCATGGTTTTTTGTGCTTGTTTATTGAGTGTGACTGCAAAATACGCCACCATGGGCCCAAAGAAAGTTCCTAGTGCCAGCCCTTTGGTAAAGAAGGTGAGAAACATGATAGGGGAGAAGGTGCCTTCTTCAGTGATTAAGGACATTTGTGCAAAGCGGAATGAGGTGCAAACTTTTGTGGAAAAATATCACCCTGACCAAGCTGATACAAGTCGTATCTGCAACATGTTCAGTGACAATATCTTGCCCCATTTTCTGCAAATCTTAACCCTTTGACTGTCGCGACCCCAAATCCTGAAGTGTCTCTCTGTTGCAAAATATTCGAAAAAATTTTTTTTTATTTTTTCTTGTGAAATGATAGAGAATCTTTTCCCGATAGTAATGACACCAAAAGTACAAAATTTGATGGAAAACTTACGGAATTACGCTCTCGCAAAGATAGCGATCTCGGCGATATTTACGCATCAACGATTTCGCCCACTTTGACCCCTATTTTCGGCCAATTCCATTGTTCCAGTCGACCTAACTCATAGCTATTTCTTTAGAAGTCCATTTGTTCCATCGATTGAGTACAAGAAACCGCCCATTTACTGATTTAAACTACAGTGGACCCCCCGAGTTTCGAAAGGTTCTTACTTCGTAAACTTCGTGTTTCGTAAGCTTTTTACGACTTCGAGAATCGTAAAACCGCTTGTGTTTCGTAACGTATTAGACCTGTCCGCCTGCTCCGCGCCTGCGCGGGACGCAGGACGCCGCCAGTGAAGCGTTGTTTACCATTGAGAGAACATTACCTAGCGCGCTCTTTCAAACATTCACACTACATTTGGTGTTTTTTTTGGTGATTTAGTAATTGTCACTGTGAAATAAGTCACCATGGGTCCAAAGAAGCTTCCTAGTGGCACCCCTGTGGTAGCATTCATGGAGGGAGTGTAGCATTCATGCAGGGAGTGTAGCATTCATGCAGGGAGTGTAGTATTCATGCAGGGAGTGTAGCAGGCATGCAGGGAGTGTAGCATTCATGCAGGGAGTTTAGCATTCATGCAGGGAGTTTAGCATTCATGCAGGGAGTTTAGCATTCATGCAGGGAGTGTAGCATTCATGCAGGGAGTGTAGCAGGGATGCAGGGAGTGTAGCATTCATGCAGGGAGTGTAGCAGGGATGCAGGGAGTTTAGCAGGCATGCAGGGAGTGTAGCAGGCATGCAGGGAGTGTAGCAGGCATGCAGGGAGTGTAGCATTCATGCAGGGAGTGTAGCAGGCATGCAGGGAGTGTAGCAGGCATGCAGGGAGTGTAGCATTCATGCAGGGAGTGTAGCAGGCATGCAAGGAGTGTAGCAGGCATGCAGGGAGTGTAGCAGGCATGCAGGGAGTGTAGCATTCATGCAGGGAGTGTAGCATTCATGCAGGGAGTGTAGCAGGCATGCAGGGAGTGTAGCATTCATGCAGGGAGTGTAGCAGGCATGCAGGGAGTGTAGCAGGCATGCAGGGAGTGTAGCATTCATGCAGGGAGTGTAGCAGGCATGCAAGGAGTGTAGCAGGCATGCAGGGAGTGTAGCAGGCATGCAGGGAGTGTAGCATTCATGCAGGGAGTGTAGCAGGCATGCAGGGAGTGTAGCAGGCATGCAGGGAGTGTAGCATTCATGCAGGGAGTGTAGCAGGCATGCAAGGAGTGTAGCAGGCATGCAGGGAGTGTAGCAGGCATGCAGGGAGTGTAGCAGGCATGCAGGGAGTGGGGATTTCCCTTCGTAGAGGCTGAAGAATTCCTCCCCCAACAAGTGTTTAATTGTGATGAAACAGGCCTGTTTTGGAAGAAAATGCCCAAGAGGACCTTCATTACTCATTACTCTATCTTCCAGATGCCTGCAACTCTTCAATAAAGGTAAGTAAATGTATATATATATATATTGTTTTTAATTATTTTATATGTGAATATTTTTTTGTGGAACGGATTAATTGTATTTACATTATTTTTTATGGGAAATAATGGTTCGAATTTCGTAAACTTCGTGTTAAGTACTAGCTCCTGGAACGGATTAATTACGATACTCGGGGGTCCACTGTACTCAATAAAGTAGTCAGAAATTTTGCCAATTTTACACAAATTAAAAAAGATGCCAATTTCAAAATAGGGTCCAGAATGAACAATGCAGACATTCCTGGCACTAAAAGAACATTTTCTCTGTTCATCAGTCACATCTCCTGGCCCCTCTTATATTACTCTTGCTTTCTATTTTGAATTTTTATTCACTCAAAAAATAGAAGATTTACTGTTATGCAGACTACTGTATTATTGTAATAATTGTATAAATAATGTCAACCCATTCGTGACTGCATATAAGAATGGCTGGTTGGACACTTATTGGACAATGACGTCATTTGTTTACTTACTCTTGAACATCGGTAAAAATCAAACATTTCCGATACTTTGAGCTCAATTTCAAGGTCCTTTTCATTGTGAAACCAATCAAAATCGTCTCTATTTCTGTAATATGTCTTCCATTCTATCAAATGAGACCAAGAAAACGAGAATACAACCATAAATACTATACAAAAATACACCTCAAAGTTGGCGTTTTAATCCAAAAACATGGTCGGAGGTTTTTTTTCTCATTATGTACTACGTGCTGCAGTTTTTCTTTCATACTGCGCACACTGACCACACAGACCCATTCTCTCACATGTGGGTCTACCAGCTTTCTCCCGCTTGATTTGAAGCCGCTAGAATTTTGGCATATTAATTTGTCAAAAACACTGGCTCGTAAGACGTATATATACGACAGAAACAGTCAAAGGGTTAAAGAGATGCCAGAAACAGAGCTCTCTAGACAGATTTTTAGTGCGACAGGGATCCAGTGCTAGTAAAAGACAAAGAAGGGAAGTAACCCCAGATAGGACTTTGATACCTGAAGTCCTTATGGAGGGGGATTTCCCTTCCAAACAATAACCTCTGCTCCTCCTCCCTCTCCCCTCCTCGCCGTCCATACCCCAACAAGAGTCTTCAATAAAGGTAAATGTGATGTTAATTAACCCTTTCGGGGTCGGTGCCGTACTAGTACGTTTTACGAGGGGTTGGTGCCGTACTAGTATGCCCAAATTCTAGCGGCCTCAATTTAAGCAGAAAACGTCTGGTAGGCATACATATGAAAGAATGGGTCTGTGTGGTCAGTGTGCGCAGTATAAAAAAAATCCTGCAGCACACACTGCATAATGAGAAAATAAAAAACTCTGACTTTTTTTCAATTAAAACAGCGACTTTGCAGTCTATTTTCGTATGGTATTTATTGATGTATTCTCGTTTTCTTGGTCTCATTTGATAGAATGGAAGATATATTACAGAAATAGAGATGATTTTGATTGGTTTGACAATGACAAGTACCTTGAAATTGAGCTCAAAGTAGCGAAAATGTTCGATTTTTGACGATGTTCAAGAGTAAACAAATCACACCATGCGTCCAATACACATCAACTGGCGAGTCTAATATTCATGCACAAGTGCTCTGATATTAATTATATCATTTTTACAATGATGCAGTTGTATACATAACAGTAAATCTTCAATTTTTTTGAGAATAAAAATTCAAAATGGAAAGCAAAAGTAATGGAACAGGGGCCTGGAGACGTGACTAATGAACAGAGAACATGTTATTTTAGTGCCAGGAATGTCTGCCTTGTTTATTTTGGACCCTATTTTGAAATTGGCATCGTTTGAAATTTGTTTGAAATTGGAAAATTGCCATTTTCTGACCACTATTTTGGGTAGTTGAAATTGGTAAATAGGCGGTTTGTTGTACTAAATCGATAGAAGAAATGGAGTTCTAGCGAAATAGCTATAATTTTAGTAGATTGAAACATTGGAATTTGCCGAAAATAGGTTCGAAGTGGGTGAAATCGCCGATGCGTAAGTGTTATCGATACCGCTAACTTCGCGAAAGCATAATTCCGTTAGTTTTCGATCAAATTTCATAATTTTGGTGGGGTTATGATCGGAAAAAGATTCTCTATCATTTCATAAAAAAAATTCCAAAAAATTTTCGACCCCAGGAACACGTTTCCGAGAAGGCCTGTCGACCCCCAAAGGGTTAAATGTTCATTTATCCATTTCATTAGTCATTTATATTTCTTTCTCATTGGTTTCTGTATGTAAAACTATAGTTATTCTTTAAAAAATGTATTTTTTGTTAATATTTTTGGGTGTCTGGAGTGGATTAATTGTATTTACATTATTTCTTATGGGAAATATTACTTCGGTTTTTGTCTTTTTTGGATTTAGACCGACCTTCTGGAACGGATCAAGGACGAAATCCGGGTTCCACTGTATATATAAAAAAATAAATAACTTTAAAACACTTGAAATTTTGGAAAGTTTCCAGACATAATGGAGAGACGCAGTGCTCATGGAGCTCACAGAGAATAAACAAACTGGGTGGGGTGCGGTGACCGTATTAGAAAGTCAGATGGGGGAGCCGTATAGCGAGTTTTGGTCATAATTTTAAATGTCCGTATTAGCAGAATGCCGTAAGGCGAAATGCTGTAAAGCGGGGCCCTACTGTACAATGAACAAATGCTATCAATTACATTTTGATGAAAGACTATTCTTATCTACCCCTGCTTACCATGTTTATGTCAACAAAAATAAAATAAGGGACAAACTAGATAAAAAAAAGCAAAAAAAATTTCCCAAACATGAGTGGTTATTATTTCCAAATACGCCTACCCGTATTGTATTTAAGTGGTTCTATTACGATGAAAGAGAAACCTAATCAAACTGCCACCTTTACATATTACTGTTTTTTACTGTTGATCCTAGATCACTGTATGAGTTGGGAAAAAGTGAAATGAAATTTTATCCCCTTCCATGAATTTTAACTGAAAGGTGGTTAAAAGATAGACACTGAAATTTTCTTTCTGAAAGAATTTCGTCAGAAAATGTTCCAATCCATACCAAAACTCGACTGTCAAGCTAAATGAGGGTCTACTGATATACCTGTCCATTAGTAATCCATCTGACTTTTTTTTGTTGATGCGTATACCTACCTATAATTTATCCTTTTACTAATACGTAAGTAAATTCACTGTAATAAATTATGCAATGAAACCCTACTGATAACATATGTATAAAGAAATTTTTATATCATATATAATATAACAAGACAAAGTCATAAGCCACATCTCAATTATGGCTCAATTATGTGCTCTTGTGCTTTCAACTCACATTAGAAACAACCCGGGTTCAATCCCACTGAGGCAAAACATGGGCAAGTCTTGTAACATCTGTTGTCCCTATTACATAACAAAATATATACCTAGGAATCAATTGGTTGTTGTGGCCCACATCCTAGGAGACGACCCCAATAGAAATGAACCTCATTGCTCGACTTTCTTTGGATATTAACCGTCTGAGGTTAGAAATTTCAACAAAGGTAAAAAGAGGCATATGTACTTATCAGGACATTTACTGAGCAAACATTTTACCATGAATGACTTCTTCAGTCCTAATTCAGTGTAGCTAGAATAAGCAGTATATAGTACAAGAGGTCAAAAGAACATAAGTTAAAAATGGAATAACATACGTATTATAGTTGGAAGTGGTAGCATCTGCTTGGGGTGAGCTGAAGGGCCTCTAGGTTAACTTGGTATCTACTGGCAGTGTCACTATTGTGTTGCAATCATTTGGCCAGGATTCAGGATATATTATAGCTGCCCTGTTTCTAAGACATCTGCACAAATCATCTTTGCAAGCTATCAAGTTGGCTTTATTGAACTTAAAGGTTTGTATGTCCCTGTGCTGTTCTGTGGTGTAAGCAGGCATTATTTACTCATCCCAACTACAGGTATTTTGGTGTTTTCAATATCCAAGTTCCAATATTCTTGATGTTTCGCATAAATACTTTTTTTGTTGCAACCTCAGCTAGGAATGATGTACAGGTCAGCCTTGGTGGCAGAATTATTTGTATGTCTGCTCTTATTTTTCATTTTAGTCTTCGATGGAGGTCGATGAGTTGGTGGCTACTTTTACATGACCTTTCATCGCTAGTAATGATGCATTAGAAGTCACATTAATAACTGATGAAACATGTTTGACCAACAAGCCTGTTGTGTTACCTAGGCTGTTTCTGTTGAGGAACAATGTTGTGTTGTAGTTGATATAGTTTGGTGGGGACTGATGATGTAGGTAGGCCTATTTCAGGTATTCACATTCTTCTTCCAGGTATTGCAGGCTGAAAATCCTAAAAGTTTTAAGAAAAAATCCTGTTTCACTGCCCCTCTAAATCTTGTTGCCATGATGGGAAAAGAAGTGTATTCAGTCATTCATGTTTGGCTATTAATAGTGTTCAATATGTTTTGAACATCAAGTTTTCTTCATACTATGACAGGGTGACCCAACAAAGAAGAAAACATTTACACTCTCACTTATTCAATCACTGTCTTGCCAGAAGAGTGCTGACTACACAGTTCAGATGGTCTCCAAACTGCAACATCTCACTCCCTTTTCACAGTGCAAGCACTATACTTCCCACCTACATGGCTCATATCTGGTTAACCAGTTTCCCTGAATCCTTTCATAAAAGTTACCTTGCTCATACTCCAACAGCACATCAAATCATAAAAACAATTTGTCTCCACTCCTATCTAACACCTCACACAACCCTGTTGAATATCCAAGCCCCTAGCACTCAAAACTTCCTATACCCCCTCTCTCCAACCTTTCCTAGGATGACTCCTACCCCTCCTTCCCCCCACCCACATACATACATGCCCTTCTAGTCATCATCTTTAAATATTCAAACCACCTCAATAACCCCTCCTCAGCCCTCTGAATAATACTTCTGGTATCTCCACACTTCTTAATCTCTAAACAGCAAATTCTTTGCAGTACCAACAGTGTTGGTACCACTATACTTTGGTACATTCCCCCTTTTGCCTACACAGAAAAATTTCTTTATACATATCCATAGATTTATCCATGCACACCCGCCTTTTTTCCTTTGTCAATTCTATGGTTCACCTCATCTCTCGCAGAACCATCTGTCATTAAGTCCACTCCCAAATATCTAAACACATTTATTTCCTCCATACTCTCTCCCTCCTATCTAATAGCCAATCTCTCATTGTCTATATTTTTTGATACTCTAATCACCTTGCTCTTTCCTATGTTTACTTTTAATTTTTTCTACATGCTCTCGCTAATTTGTTTACCAACCTCTGAAACTTATCTTCTGAATCTCCCAAAAGAAGTGTCACCAGCAAGAAGCAACCACTCCGTACCAGGTTCACTATTTTTCAATCCCAAACCTCTCCCTAACACACTAGTGCTCACTTTTTACAACTCCCTCTATAAATATGTTGAACTTGAAAATAATTTCCCCTCTCCTACATACTCAAACCTGCACTTCGCTATCCACAAATAGCTCTTTACTGCTTCAAGTAACCTACCACTTATTCCATACATTTACATCTATCCACCCTGTTATATGCCTTTTCTAAATCCATAAATGCAATGAAAAGTTCCTTACCTTTATCTAAGGGAACTATGCATGCTCTCTGCCAATCCCTAGGTACCTTTCCTGCTTTCATGCATATACTGAACAAATGCATCTATCTCTTCAAAACTTTATCTCCACCTGCTTTTAACTTTTCTGTCTTTATCCCATCTTCCCCAGCTGCTCTACCAACTTCCTCATACACCTCCCCCACACTCATATATGGCTCTTCCTCACTCCTGAAAAGTATTATACCTCCATGACCAATGCAAGAAATCACTGCCTTCTCCTCTTCATCAACATTCAATAATTCTTCAAAATATTCCCTTCATCTTCCCAGTACCTTCACCTCCCCTCTTTCATTTTTAACTGTTGAATCCATCTGTTCCCTAGGCTCTCTCAATTTATTGATCTAAACTTTTTCTTATTCTCAGCAAAATTTGTTGATAAAACCTCTCCGTCTCTTTCATTATCTTTCCTTTTGCACTCTCTCACCACTCTCTTAACCACACTCTTACTCTCCATATATCACTTCTACATTTTAACAATCTTTCACATGTTGACTTTTTCTCCTTTCCCACCCTCTATACCTTGTCATTCCACCAATTACAGTGGACCACCGAGTTTCGGTCACCTCAGAAATCGAACAATTATGTAAGTTTAATATTGTAAGTGCTTTTGTATGTGTATTTTTGGGGGTCTGAAAGGACTAATCTAATTTACATTTTTCCTTAAGGGAACAAATTCGTTCGGTAATGGCACTTGAACAGCCTTCTGGAATGAATTATGACCGAAACTCGGGGGTCCACTGTACTCCTCTTCCTACCTGCATCCACCCGATAATACCCACAAACTTCTGCTGCATACTCTTAACACTGCATTCTTAAATCTACCCCACACCTCTACCTCCTCATTACCTGTACTCTCTCTACCCCATCTTGCTCACAATATTTGCTTAAATCTCAACATAACTATCTTCTTCAATTTTTAAATTTTAACTTCTCTCTTTCCTACCAGTGACATTCTCCTTATGCCCCATCTACCTTTTACTCTCACTGTAGCTACCACTAAATAACGAGCCCCCTTTAAAAACATACACAAACAGAAGTCTTCCCATCAAGCTTTTATCTGCTAATACATAGTCCAACAAACTTCTATCATCATACCCTGTATTGTATCTTATACACTTATTTATCCTCGTGCATAAACACTTACTATTGCCCCACTTCTCAAATCCCACCTTTATTTTAATCCACATAATTCTTGTATACACTAAAATTTCATCTTTTCTTTCCATAATCAATTATTTAATATTATCGCTACTCCTTCCTTAGATACAATTCTCTCAGATACACCTGACCTAATTCTATTTACATTGTCCCTTTAGCCTTGTCTCACTTAAGAGCTAGGGCATCTGGCTGCTTTTCATTCATAACACTCACAATCACTTCTTTCTTCACATCCATACTATACCCATAAACAGATGAGGATTAAAACAAGGTCATCACATTAAAACTTGCAAGCATTTTATTCTTGATACTGTAATCCCTAATGTAACCTCAGAGATCTTCCAAGTGTTTTAGATGTGCTTGGCTGCTCTTACCTTCTTTGTCAGCCATGGTTACAAGGATGCTGTCACAAAGACACGGTTTTTGAGTGCTGAAATGTAGCATCATGGAACAATGGGTTGCATAGGCTTTGAGATGGCAGGAAGAATCAAACTTTGTATGAACCATTTCTGGAATTCTGCATCCAGCATAGAAAGCACAGGAACACATCATAAAGTTTAATTAAAAAAGCCAAGCTGAAAGTTAGTGAAGATGGTTTGCCATTATAGCAATCACTAACACCTTACCACAGAAGTCAGGCAGCTATAATATATCCAGAACCCTGGCTAAACAATTGCTACCCAACAGTGACATCAGCATTAAAAGATACCAAATTACACCATGGAACACTGCTGAAAAAAAAGTCTACCAGCCCACCCCAAGCAGATGCTACTAATTCCATCTCTAATGTTACACCACTTTAAACTAATGTTCTCCTGACCTCTTATACTATGTAGTATACTGCTTATTTTATCTATTTTGTATTAGGAATGAAAAAGCCGCAAGAGGCAAAAGATTTAATTAGTAAATCTCTTCATCAGTGCAAATATGTCTTTTACTTACAACTTTTCAATATCACCATACCAGTTCCACCTATCTTAACAAAGTCATCATCTTCTAGGCACTGAATAAAGAACCCTTCCAACTCCTAAATGATTGAGAGGTAACTAGCCACAGTAAATAAATAGTTATATTTTATATCAATATCCAGTGAGGAAAAAACCTTTCACTTCTTAAATTAGGTCACAAGTTTTCTTGGTTAGAACAAACACTTAAAAATGTTAGCAAAAAAAAAAAAAAATGCATTAAAGCAGTATCAGTGTTGTATAATGAGACTTTACTTGTAAAGACTTTTGCATTTGCACTTCTGTGCTGCACAAATATTATACTTTAAGTACATTTAATTTTTTTTTTAAGTAGTAATAGTATATGTTAAATCTTAGCCAACTTGTATTTATCTAACCCAATATTAACACAGCATCTGTTAAGAGGAAAAAGGTTCAGTAATGTGCAAAAAATTTACTGTTTGCTTTTGCATAGTCTCTGCCTTTACAATACAGTGGTACCTCGAGTTACGAGCTTAATTCGTTCCAGACGGCTATTCAAGTGCCGATACTGAAGGAATTTTTTCCCATAAGAAATAATGAAAATTAGATTAATCCATTTCAGACCCCCAAAAATACACTTACATAAGCACCTACAAAAATACTTACATAATTGTTCAAGTTGGGAGCTGCTCGTAAGTAGAGGTACCACTGTATATGGTTAATCATCATCTTTCTCTTAACTACTGTTTTTGGGTTAGGTTATCTCAGAAAAATTAGAAGCAAGTTAGGATATGATATACAGTACTGTATACGTACTGCTGGATAATGTAAAATCTCACTAAAGATGAAAGCTCACTATACTACACCTGTTTTTCAACATTTAGGAGTTGTAAGCTACACACAGCTCTTGAGCTACTAGCAATAAATCACACACTACAAATTAAATCCCTCAATACTACCAAAAAGTTGTAGCAATCAGAAGTACCTGCAAGACCATCTTTGAGAATGTAGCCGACAACGGCTACATAGCCACTGCAATGTAAATGACAAGTTAAAACTAAAAATACTTGGGTATACCAGTAAATTAATTTTTTAACTATTATCCTTATACATATAAAATTTAGGTATGTACATCATTGTTAGCATATACAGTGTAAAGTAACTTTTATAATGAATTCAAATTTAAGTTAAATTATCCTAAAATGAATATGTTCTGTTCTATATGTAGCAGTTTGTTTGCAATAAGATGCAAAGAAAATAATTGTGGGACAGCAGAGATATATTACTGATAAATTATTACTGTAAGATCAATTCTAGATGGTGACAAGTGCATGAATTGAGTGCCAGGGATGAACTTTTGTCAATAATCATTGCATCAGTAATTTCTAATCAACTCCTTAAAGTACAGGCAATATATTTTACCTATGTATAGTTCAAAAGGTGTTCAACTCTGTCAAGAATTTTTTTTAAGTTTCTTAAACTTTATCCACCTGCTACCATAAAAGTCAAAAATGTAGGTATGTGTTAACTTTATTGATGACATTTTTACCTATGCAGTGGGCTTTCTCAAACAATAAACAGATGATAAAGCCAACTGTCTGGGCAAAACATTATCAATAAAGTTTCCATATAACTGTGTTCTCTCTGTTATTGTCTCTATATTTCATACCACTGCCAGCCCATACCAGTGACCAGTCAATGACCTTCCTATGAGTGGACAAATCCTGTGCTGGAGCCAGTCTCACCATGTATTAAGTCAGATTGCCTTTCCTTCACTGTTCATATGTAGCAACAGGAAAATTATGCTATTTAAGATTAATATGCAACAGCTGGGTATCTTTATTGTCAAAATGTTTCACCTACTCAGTAGGTTTCTCCAATCAAATATATGTGACAAAATATTAGAGACAGCAGAAGCAGTGATGTAAAAATAAGGTAATCAGTCCTTCAGCATTGAAGAAATAGTTTTGGAGGTGATCAGTCCCTCAGCCTTTTGCTGTGTTGAACTCTATAATCTTGATTAATACAAAGTTGAAGAATAAGAATGTTGCCCTTTATACTGGAGCAGAAGCGACATGCTAAATTCTGAGATAAGAGTCATATGAGGCAGAGTCCATTAGTAGAAGTACAAACATAAAATTTGGGGTGCACTGCACCAGTCCAACTGACAAATGTTAGTGGACTCTTATATGCAACTCTTTTCACTATTAACTAGTTGAGCAACAAAGTTGTGAAAGATATACTCTGTATCAAGATACCATGGTGCTGCTGTAGCAGATGAATATCATTATATTAATGGCACGGTGGACATCTTCCACAACTTTACTGCTCAACTAGTTATGAGTGAGAAGGGTCAGATTTGAAACTGACCTGCCTAACATGGGCCAGTAGGCCTCCTGCAATGTTCCTTAATCCTTATATACTTCCTTCCATTAATGGGCCCTGCCTCCTCTGATGCCATCACAAAATTCAGCACCTCACTTCTGCCTTCATTATAAAAGGCACTATTCTCATGCTTGAGCTTCACACTGATTTAGACTATAGAATAGAATACTTCTCAAAGCTGAGGGACTGACCACCTAAAAACTACTACATCAAGACTGAGGGACTGATCACATCATCTTTAACTCTCTATCTGACTCAAGAAGCCTATTGATAATGTGAAACATTTCAACAATAAAGACAACCAACTACTGCTTGTCTTACTCATGTACTTCTCGGTATTGTATACCATTAACATGATTCTATTTCAATCTAACCAAACCTAAGTAATGGATGTCTATATGAATGGCAGCTGGGTAACAGACAATATGTTAAAGGCCATTTACATGGTAGTCACACAGCAACCTGTTTATAAATTAGGTTTGGTGAAGTTTCATAAACCTGTAAGAACATATATTTAACTAGAAATACACGAATTAAAACACACACACGACTGGAACACATCTGGCAACATGGTTCAACATATGTTTATACCCAGGCAACTGGCTGCTGGTCAAACAGTCTCGGCTCTAAATAACAGTATTACCCTAGCTTAACCAAGCGCAAATAATGTGAAAGAAAATGGTATTCTTGGAAGAGTCTAACATATTGGATGTACGTTATTGAACAAAAACAGTTATAACATTAAGACTATCACTGGTCATGGCAAATAACTCCACTAACATATACCGATATTAAAAAAAAAAAGGGTCAGTGCTAAGTAAATTAATCAGCTGAAGTTTCATAACTCCAGAAAAAATATCCCAACCTGTTCCACCAAATTGGATTCGTATCTTGAAAGTTCTTTTCTGGTATATTATAAACTGTGACAAAATCGACTAATAGTTTATTTACCCTGCTGCCTCGCCCCTGCATGACTAAATCACAAAACAACTAACTATCGCCTCGTTATAGGTTTTAATAATATCTTAGCAATATTAACACTATATGCTCAGCTCACCTGATGTAAATCGATTAGATAAGAAAAATATTAAATCATTAACACTGCATAAAATTGAAAAAAACTCAACAAAACACCGAGTAATGAAACTCGCGCGCTTGACTGACAGATATGTTTACATGAATGAAACAAATGATTATCGACTAGCACTAGATCAAAAGATTTCTAAACCTCACATCATTGACCATGTTTAAAATAAATTTACACTTTGTGAGTGATTTGTTATCTAAGGTATTTCTAGTTAAGGTATTTTTGCCATGTTTTGTACCTATTGGTGTATTTTAAAGGGGTAATGTATGAACAATATCTAACTGATCGATCTCTCGCCCACAAGTTTTGAATTTTCATCTAAATCACTTCCATCAGATTACGAGCCCAAGAAACAGTCTAGTTTTAATTAGGAGATGGAAAAAAATCAGTGAATCAGAATTATATTCCAGACATCAGGGAATTTAAATTTTACAAAATGGTTGCATTTTTCTCATAGTCCTTCATGCAGGGTTGTGGGAGTAATTTATATTAGCGATTTTTAATACACTGATAGGAAAAATGGTTTTAAAAGGAGATAATTACTCTAGCTAACACCCCATTCACAAACATGGTTGTTTACAAATGACCTGGCTGCTTCAGCTAATGTATCTAAGGTTGACTCTCTAATTGTAACTGATTCTCTGTCATCCATAAATGCTCTCAACTCATCAAGTATAACTTGTAGCATGCTCGTGTCAGAAGCCAGACACAGGTATGGTAGGATTGTGGATAGTAGAGTCAGAGTGCACATGCTGTGGATTCCATCTCACATTGATCTTCAGATGCATGATAGAACTGATAAATTGGCTAAGTTTTATGCTTTCAAAGAGGGGGTAGATTACAATCTTGGCTTGTCAGTTAGCAGTTTGAGAACAATAATACGAAAAGAACTTCAACTGAATTTTATTGACTTAAGACTCAGGGAGATTGACACCAGTCAGTCCATCTATCATCATTCTATCATGCAGGAGGAGCCACATGTCTATAGTGCATCCAACAAAATAAACACTCTTGGATGTCACTACCGCCCGCCTCCGGCTGGGTTACAAGTATCTTTGGCAGGTTAAATCACGACCACCAGATGTAGACCAAACAAAATGTAAACTTTGCCAGTTGGATTATTGTCACACCCTGCGTCATTATGTACTGGAGTGCGATAAAATTAATGAATTCAGAGAACTCACTCAGAAATGTTCAAGATATGTCAAAGTATTTTATCCACAGTGGTATATTACAGACCATTCTGGAAAAATACCCTGACTTTGCTCCCTGTAAATAAAGCATTGCCACGTGTGTTACCATTTTGTCCTAGGCACATGTCGATTAGACACTAGGCCTGTTGTATGTATGTGTGTGTGTGTAACGAAACACTTCGAAATGTTTCGGCCCCGCCGGGAATTGAACCCGGGCTCTCCGTGCGTGAAGCAAGAGCGCTAGCCACTATCCCATCGGGGCGTGTGTGTGTATGTGTATTAATTACCATTTTGTCCTATGCACATGTCGATTGAAAACTGGGTCTGTTGTATGTGCATGTGTGTACTCATCTAGTTGTACTCACCTAGTTGTGGTTGCAGGGGTCGAGACATAGCTCCTGGCCCCGCCTCTACACTGGCCGCTACTGGGTCACTCTCCCTGCGTCATGAGCTTTATCATACCTCTTCTTAAAGCTATGTATGGAACCTTCCTCCACTACATCGCTTCCCAAGCTATTCCACTTCCCGACCACTCTGTGACTGAAAAAATACTTCCTAACATCCCTGTGATTCATCTGAGTCTTCAACTTCCAACTGTGTCCCCTTCGTGCTGTGTCCCATCTCTGGAACATTCTGGAAATAAGTCACTCTGTCTGACTTTTTTGGGTTATCCTAGGTTCTCTACACATATGCTGCTATGTATGATAATGTATGTAAATGTATTTGTGTATACGTGAATAAACTTATTTAATTCCTTTAATTCCTCTCAGTATTTTATATGTCGTTATCATGTCCCCCCCTATCTCTCCTGTTCTCCAGTGTCGTCAGGTCGATTTCCCTTAACCTCTCCTCGTAGGACATACCCCTTAGCTCCGGGACTAGTCTTGTTGCAAATCTTTGAACTTTCTCTAGCTTCTTTACCTACTTGGCTAGATGTGGGTTCCAAACTGGTGTTGCATACTCCAGTATGGGCCTAACGTACAGGGTCCTGAACGATTCTTTATTAAGATGTCGGAATGCTGTTCTTAGGTTTGCTAGGAGCCCGTATGCTGCAGCAGTTATTTGGTTGATGTGCGCCTCAGGAGATGTGCCTGGTGTTATACTCACCCCAAGATCTTTTTCCTTGATTGAGGTTTGTAGTCTCTGGCCCTCTAGACTGTACTCCGTCTGCGGTCTTCTTTGCCCTTCCCCAATCTTCATGACTTTGCACTTGGTGGGGTTGAACTCCAGGAGCCAATTGCTGGACCAGGCTTGCAGCCTGTCCAGATCCCTTTGTAGTTCTGCCTGGTCTTCGTCCGATTGAATTCTTCTCATCAACTTCACATCTGCAAACAGGGACACTTCGGAGTCTATTCCTTCCGTCATGTTGTTCACAAATACCAGAAACAGCACCGGTCCTAAGACTGACCCCTGTGGAACCCCACTCGTCACCGGCGCCCACTCTGACACCTCACCATGGACCATGACTCGCTGCTGTCTTCCTGACAGGTATTCCCTGATCCATTGTAGTGCCTTCCCTGTTATCCCTGCCTGGTCCTCCAGCTTCTGCACTAATCTCTTGTGTGGGACTGTTAGTGTCAAACGCCTTCTTACAGTCCAAGAATATGCAATCTACCCACCCCTCTCTCTCTTGTCTTACTGCTGTCACCCTGTCATAGAACTCCAGTAGGTTTGTGACACAGGATTTCCCGTCCCTGAAACCGTGTTGGCCGTCGTTGATAAGCTCATTCCTTTCTAGGTGCTCCACCACTCTTCTGATAATCTTCTCCATGACCTTGCATACTATACATGTCAGTGACACTGGTCTGTAGTTTAGTGCTACATTTCTGTCTCCTTTTTTAAAAATTGGAACTACATTTGCTGTCTTCCATGCCTCAGGTAGTTGCCCTGTTTCGATAGACGTGTTGAAGATTGTTGTTAGGGGTACACATAGCTCCTCTGCTCCCTCTCTCATGACCCATGGAGAAATTTATCCGGCCCCATCGCCTTTGAGGTATCTAGCTCGCTTAGTAGCCTCTTCACTTCCTCCTCAGTTGTGTGTATGTGTCCAGCACCTGATGGTGTACCCTACCTCTCCTCCTTTCTGGAGGCCCTTCTATTTCCTCTGTGAACACCTCTTTGAATCTAATGTTGAGCTCCTCACACACTTCTACCTGGAGTCTACCTGGAGAGAATTCCAGGGGTCAACGCCCCCGCGGCGGTCTGTGACCAGGCCTCTTGTTGGACCAGAGCCTGATCAACCAGCTGTTACTGCTGGCCGCACGCAGTCCAACGTACGAACCACAGCCCGGCTGATCAGGTACCGACTTGAGGTGCCTGTCCAGTGCCTGCTGAAGACAGCCAGGGGCTTGTTGGTAATCCCCTGATGTATGCTGGGAGGCAGTTGAACAATCTTGGGCCCTCACAGTTATTGTGTTGTCCCTCAACGTGCTAGTGGCACCCTGCTCTTCATTGGGGGATGTTACATCGCCTGCCGAGTCTTTTGCTTTCGTACGGAGTGATTTTTGTGTGCAAGTTTGGTACTAAGCCCTCGAGAATTTTCCATGTGTATATAATAATGTATCTCTCCGCCTGCGTTCTAGAGAGTACAGGTTTAGGAACTTCAAGCGTTCCCAGTAGTTGAGGTGGTTTATCGCACTTATGCGTGCGGTGAAGGTTCTCTGCACATTTTCAAGGTCAGCAATTTCACCCGCCTTGAAAGGTGCAGTTAGTGTGCAGCAATATTCCAGCCTAGATAGAACAAACGATCTGTAAAGTGTCAACATGGGCTTGGCATCCCTGGTTTTGAAGGTTCTCATTATCCATCCTGTCATTTTCGAGCAGATGCAATTGTTACATTGTTATGGTCCTTGAAAGTGAGATCCTCTGACATGATCACTCCCAGGTCTTTGACATTAGTTTTTCGCTCTATTGTGTGGTTGGAATTAGTTTTGTACTCCGATGAGATTTTAATTTCTTCACGTTTTCCGTATCTGAGTAATTGAAATTTCTCATATTGAACTTCATATTGTTTTCTGCAGCCCATTTAAAGATTTGGTTTATGTCTGCTTGGAGTCTTGCAGTGTCTTCAACGGTGGACACTGTCATACAGATTCGGGTGTCATCTGCAAAGGAAGACACAGCACTGTGGCTTATATCCTGTCAATGTCTGATATGAGGATGAGGAATAGGATGGGAGCAAGTACTGTGCCTTGTGGAACAGAGCTTTTCACAGTAGCTGCCTCAGACTTTA
This sequence comes from Cherax destructor, assembly GCA_009830355.1. Taxonomy (NCBI): domain Eukaryota; kingdom Metazoa; phylum Arthropoda; class Malacostraca; order Decapoda; family Parastacidae; genus Cherax; species Cherax destructor. Next base: position 36,794 of record WNWK01013921.1, read on the forward strand.
CTCTGTTGACTACTACTCTTTGTGTTCTACGTGTTAGGAAATTATAAATCCATCTACCAACTTTTCCTGTTATTCCTTTATCACGCATTTTGTGTGCTATTACACCATGGTCACACTTGTCAAAGGCTTTTGCAAAATCTGTGTATATAACATCTGCATTCTGTTTATCTTCCAGAGCATCCAGGACCTTGTCGTAGTGGTCCAGTAGTTGGGACAGACAGGAGCGGCCTGCTCTAAACCCATGCTGTCCTGGGTTGTGCAATTGATGGGTATCAAGATGGGTGGCGATCTTGCTTCTTAGAACCCTTTCAAAGATTTTTATGATATGGGACGTTAGCGCAATTGGTCTGTAGTTCTTTGCTATTGCTTTACTGCCCCTTTGTGGAGCAGGGCTATGTCTGTTGTTTTTAGTAGCTGCGGGACGATCCCAGTGTCCATGCTCCCTCTCCATAGGATGTTAAAAGCATGTGATAGGGCTTTTGCAGTTCTTGATGAACACGGAGTTCCATGAGTCTGGGCCTGGAGCGGAGTGCATGGGCATGTCATTTATTGCCTTTTCAAAGTCATTTGGCGTAGTGATGATGTCAGAAAGGCATGCATCTGTCAAGTTCTGTGGCACTCTCATGAAAAAATCATTTAGGTTTTCGATTTTCAGTCTGGTTAGTGGCTCGCTAAAGACTGAGTCATACTGGGATTTAAGTAACTCACTCATTTCCTTGCTGTCATCTGTGTAGGACCCATCCGGTTTAAGTAGGGGCCCAATACTGGTTGTTGTTCTCGACTTTGATTTTGCATAGGAAAAGAAATACTTAGGGTTTCTTTCAATTTCATTTATGGCTCTTAGTTCTTCCCGTGTCTCTTGATTCCTATAAGATTCCTTTAGTTTTAATTCGATGTTTGCTATTTCTCTGACTAGTGTCTCCTACGTATTTCAGAGATATTGTCCTCCTGTAGCTGCTCCGTTATTCTGTGCCTTCGCCTGTATAGGGAGCCTCTCTCTTTCTAGTTTGCATCTTCTCCTCCTTTTCCTTAAGGGAATTTGCCTTGAGCAAACCTCAAGTACCACAGAGTTAATTTGTTCAAGATGCTTAGGCAATCTTCCCAGTTTATATCATGTAGGACTTGGTTTACTTGGTCCCACCTTATGTTTTTGTTATTGAAGTTGAATTTGGAGAAAGCTCCCTCACGGCTGATCACATTTTGTTGATCTGGAGCTCCCCGCATGCATGTCTGGACCTCTATTATGTTGTGATCTGAGTATATTGTTTTTGATATGATGACATTTCGTATCAGATCATCATTGTTAGGGGAAGATGAGGTCCAGCGTATTCTCTAATCTTGTGGGCTCTACTATTTGCTGGTTTAAGGATGAACTTGGTGCAGAGATTTAAAAGTTCATGCATGTGTGAATTTTCATCTGAGCTGCCTCCTGGTGTTATCTCTGCTACCCATTGTTTGCAATGTTCCTCCATTTTAGGTGCCTGAGGTTGAAATCCCCAGTAGCAAGATGTTGGGGGCAGGAGCTGGAAGATTTTCCAGACAGTGGTCAATTTTCGAAGCTGTTCCTGGAATTGTTGGGACGTTGCATCCGGGGCTTGTAGACAACCACGATGACCAGGTTTTGATTCTCGACCTTTATTGCTAATACTTCAACTACATCATTTGAGGCATTTAGTAGTTCTGAACATATAAGTGACTCTGTGATATACAGGCCAACCCCCTTGCCTATTCACTCTGTCACACCTGTATAGGTTGTAGCCGGGATCCATATTTCATTGTCCAAGTGATCTCTTATGTGGTCTCTGTGAAAGCCACAAACATGGCATTTGACTCTGTAAGCAGTCCACTAATGTAAGGTACCTTGTTGTTTGTTGCTGGCTTTAGACCTTATATTAGCAAAGATGAATGTAGTTGGATTGGTGGTATTGGTGGTATGGGGGGTCTTTTTCCTGGCTCTAATATCTGTTGTAATGGAGTGGAGGCCACTGACTTTCTTGTGTGTGTATGTATATATGTGTGTGTGTATGTGTATGTTGTGTGTATGTGTGTGTGTATATGTATGTGTATATGTATGTGTGTATGTGTGTGTGACCCAACAATTAAAATTTGCACCAAGAACTCATTACAGTTGTGACCGGGTGTAGACTAATGAATTGTTCATTACTTTATAATTTGTTCATGATTGTAATCATGTATAAACGTAAGTAAGTAAATTTACTTACATGTTTCATTACCTTTGTAACTTGCTCAGCTATCAAAACTTTGGGGTCCAGGCCCTGGACCCATTATGTACCTCTGTAATATTTTGACTACCGCCCACAGGATGGGTATGGGGTGCATAATAAAGATATCAAACTAAAAAAAACTAACCAGATATTTTACTGAGGAAACTGAAGTGATGGGTTCCCCATTACACCGGCTTAAATTTGCCAGAAATGCTCTGAGGTTTTCTGCATGCACACCTAAACGTCACCCACCTCTGTAGAAACGTTGTATGGTGCTGAAATAAAGAAATGTTGAATCTCTACGTTGGGAAGCAATGTTTGAAAGCTCTTGTGCTGTCAGTGGGTTAAACCTCAAGAAGAAGGGGAATGAGGCGCACGTTTCGGTGGCCCTTAATAGCTCACAACAACAACAATAGCAGACGCCGCCTTCCTGACAATAGTAGAACTTTAACTCTGGCTCTTCTAATGCCCGTCGTAAGTAGAAACTACAGAGTAAAGTATTCATTTAAATAAAAAAAAGGTAGTGCCAGGAACCTGGATAAAATGTATATAGTGTTCATTTTCCAAGTTAAGATACGATAAGATTTTGTTTATTTTTTTAACCCGAGTGTTAGCCACCCAGGATAACGGTACCACCTAGGTACCTATTTAATGCTAGATGAACAGACTCAGCAGGTGTAAGGGCATGCCCAGTGTTTCCACCCACATCGGGGACTGAATCACGTACACTGGTACCTGTGTGTTACTTAACTGTTGTGGGTCGCATCCTGGGGGACAAAAGTAAAGGGCTCCAGTGGAAATAAGACAGATAGTCCCTGGTGATGCACTATATGTCTTATTTCCATTGGAGTCCTTTAATCTTGACCCCATGACCTGGCTGGCAAAGCTCTCGCTTCACACATGGAGGGCCTGGATTAGATTCCTGACGGGGTGGAAACATTTCGACGCGTTTCCTTACACCTGTTGTCCTATTCACCTAGCAGTAAATAGGTACCTGGTTGTTAGTCTACTGGTGTGGGTCGCATCCTGGGGGACAAGATTGAGGACTCCGATGGAAATAAGACAGTCCTCGATGACACACTGCCTTTCTTTGGTTATCCTGGTGGCTAACCCTCCGGGGTTAAAAATCTGAATGAAATCTGATCTTACCCCGTAGGATGCGACCCACAACAGGTGACTAGCTCCCAAGTACCAATGTATTCTGTGGCTCAGTTGGCAATGTTTTAAGTGTACGTGGTTCAGTCCCCTATGTGGGGACTGAACCAGTTTCCCTAGCAGTAAGCCTTTTCCCTAGCAGTAAGTAGGTACCTAGGTGTTAACTAACTGTCGAGTCGCATCCTGGGGGACAGTAAAGGTCCCCAGTGGAAATAAGACAGTCCTCAGTAACACACTAGATTAGATTATAATCAAATAGAAGCGCTAAACTACAGGGGTTATCCTGGGTGGCTAACCCCCTCTCTCTTTCCTACTTGATAGGTGAACTGGGGTAGCAGGCATAAGGGAACTTTTCTAACATTTCCACCCAAGCTGGGAATCAAACCATGGACACTCAGTACATGAACTGAGTGTACTATCACTGAGCCCCAGGAATCTTCCATGATGTGTTGGCTTATTCAGAGAAGAAAAAAATTGTTGGGATTATTAAACCGGAGGGTTAGTAACTCAGAATAGCCCAAGGGTGTCACTGAGGACTGACTGTTTTATTTCCTTTGGGATTCTTTAAACCTCACCCCAGGATGCGACCTACACTAGTGACCCAGCACCCAGTACCTGCTTATTGCTATGTGAACAGTGGCAGAAGGTGTAAGAAGCATTCCCTATGTTTTTACTGATGCTGGGAATTGAACCCAGGTCCCTCAGTGTGTGAGCTGCAGAAACTTTTCCAACTGAAACAGGCAGAAGGCATTAAATTTGCTCTGTGGGGAATATTGAATAAATTCTAGGATTTATTCACACAAAGTGGACTTCGCAAGCTCAAAGTCTCGAAGCCCCCCTCAATACTGCCTCCCTGAAAGTATACAGTGGACCCCCGGCTAACGAACACCCTGGAAATCGTGCAATTATGTAAGTATAATATTGTAAGTGCTTGTGGAAGTGTATTTTTGGGGGTCTGAAATAGACTAACCTACGTGACATTATTCCTTAAGGGAGTAAATTCGTTCAGTAATGGCACTTGAGCAGGCTTCTGGAATGAAGTTTTTACGTTACTCAGGGGTCCACTGTATTTCCACAGGTTGAACCTCAGTCTTATATTAATCACCTTTGTAGGTAAAATAAAATATGCTCATTAAAATTAAAGATGTGAGTAGACTGTATTAAGTTGTGTAGATTAACCAATTAGGAGAATGTCATATTATAGTGTTATTCAGAAACTGATAGATAACAAAATAACATAATTCATGTTACACTACCGAACATAATATTGACTTGTGATGATCATATTGTTCTATCATCCATTGTTACTAAGAATACCTCTATTCCTTGGACTTCTGCACCAGCCTTCATTGCGTGTAGACATCTCGCTGTCACCTGAGTATCAGTGACAAATTTCCTCTGCTCTCTATGGTACCCTTGTCCTCATCTACTTTGCCCACTGGGCACATTATGGAAGGGGCACCTATCATTAGCTTACATTTAGCCAGGTCCATTTTTCCGCTCTACGGATAATTCTTTAACGGTTTTGATGGGAAGCTGGTTACTGAACTCGGGTGGATGTGTGTGAATCTAGCTCTACTGGGACTTGGCAAGGTGGTCCGGTCCACCTTGCCTTGGGAATTTCTAGTTCCTGTTTTATTTGCAAAGGAACTCTTATTCCTTTTTTCTTTCATTGTCCAGCTTTGGGCAACTAATCTTCCCCGAACATCAGGAAGTCGGGCTCAATATACAGTAGGGTCCCACTTATATGGCAGGTTAGGTTCCAGGCTACTACCAGAAAAGAGACATCGACAGAAAGCAGAATGCCATTTTTTCACTTATAAATGATATACAGTGGACCCCTGGAAATCGAACGGTCTGATTATCGGCCAGCTCGAAAATTGATCACTTTTTTCGGCTCAATTTTTGCCTGATTATCGGCCCGCGTACGTGAGCCAGTCTAGCTTTGTTTATCACAATAAATTCATTGTGTTTAGTGCTTGTTTATTGATTGTGACTGTGAAATAAGCCATCATGAGCCCAAAGAAACTTCATAGTGGCAGCCCTTTGGTAAAGAAAGTGACACACGATAGAATAGAAGAAAGAAATTGTAGCAAAGTACCAAAGTGGAGGAGGAAGAGAGGGGAGAATGTGCCCTCTTCAGTGATTCTACGATATGTACGATTCTAAAGCAGCACAAGTGATAAAGGCTAAGCACCAGCCAGCGATAAAGTGTAGCATTAACAGTCTAGCAAGTAAGTTAAGCGATTAAGCGATAGAAAATGACGACACGAAACTTAACTACTCCATTTTTGTTTGAGGAATATACGGGCACTGAGACTAGAGTCGCCCTCTACCAGCATCTCCTACTTATTTATATAAGTGTGAATATTTCTTATTTATAAGTTAAAGTGTAAATATTTCTTATTTATAAATTACAGTGGACCCCTGGTGTTCATGATGCTCCAAACTCGAACAATTATGTAAGTGTATTTTTGTAAGTGCTTTTGTAAGTGTATATTCAGGGGTCTAAAAGGACAAGTCTAATTTACATAATTCCTTGTGGGAACAAATTCGTTTGGTAACGGCACTTGAACAGCATTCTGGAACGAATAAATCATGAACACCGGGGTTCCACTGTATGTACATTGTTTGTGTGAATAGTGGTGGAGCCTTCTGCTGTCACCAGCAGTATATGTATGGCTTATGGTCCGTAGCCCTTATAATCCCAACAACAACAACACTACCACCAGTCATCACATTCGTAATGACATGTTTTATTCATTCTAGAGTATACAGTAGATTGTCATTTAGCACGGTAGTTACGTTCCTGAAAACGTCATGTTAGATAATTTCATGTTAGATAATTAAAAGAACTTATGGGAAAAATAGGGTTACGTTCCTGGGAGTCCCCAAAAACCCAAACAAGTTTTTTTTAGTCCAACAGATCTTGCCAAAATTGAAGGTGAATATGTAATTGTAGTTCATTGTCGTGATATATTACTGCTTAAGACTACAAATGCAATAGAAATAATAGTATTTCTTACCTTATATTGTGGGTAATGATGTTTGTGGATGTTTGTGAAGAGTGGATATAGATGGTGTGGCCCTACTGGGCTGAGGTGGATGGTTGTTGGTTGTCGGCAGAAGTGGATGGTAGAGGTTCTGGTACTAAAGTCGATGGTTGTATTGGAGTGTGCATAAATCCTGTAATAGATCTTTGGGCTCTTTTACCCTGCAGTACATTTTACAGCTGATGGTAAGACATCCAGTTTCAAAGCACTGCTTCTAGATTTGTTATTGTATAATACTATTACTATCAATAAATAATATCTACCTATCATATTTATTCCAGGGTAATATTAGGTATAACATAAATAATGTAGAAGCATGATAAAGATGCATAAATTAATAAAAACTGATATATAGGTATTGAAGGGTGGGCGGGGCTGAGAACGAGAAGTGGAGCAGTGTCTCAGTTGCTCATGGACCATCATGGCGTGAGGATATGTTAGCTCACGGCACTATAAAGTATTGTAAAATAATACTATTACTATCAATAAAGGTTATCTACCTATCATATTTATTCCAGAATAATATTAGGTATAACATAAATATCTTAGAAGCATGATAAAGATGCACAAATTAATAAAAACTGATATTATATACGTAGAGCATTGAATGGTTGGCGGTGCTATGAGGGAGACGAGCTAGCAGTCTCTCTCTGCTCAGTTACTCACGGACCACCATGGCGTGTGGAGGTGTGAGCTCACCGCACTAAATATTGTATAATACAGTAATACTTATTATTACTATCAATAAGTTATCTACCTATCATATTTATTCCAGAATAATATTAGGTATAACATAAATAACGTAGCAGCATGATAGACGCCCAAATTAATAAAAATATGACATAGAGAGATAATGAAGGTTGGAGCGTCAGCCCGTAAACAAAGCCATTGTTTATGGGCAAGTGACCATCACCTCACACACCAGCCAGGGTACTTCCCCACACAAACCAGCCAGGGTACTTCCCCACACAAACCAGCCAGGGTACTTCCCCACACAAACCAGCCAGGATACTTCCCCACACAACACCAAGCCAGGGTACTTCCCCCACACCAGCCAGGGTACTTCCCCCACCAGCCAGGTACTTCCCCCACACCAGCCAGGGTACTTCCCCACACCAGCCAGGGTACTTCCCCACACCAGCCAGGGTACTTCCCCACACCAGCCAGGGTACTTCCCCCACACCAGCCAGGGTACTTCCCCACACCAGCCAGGGTACTTCCCCACACCAGCCGGGGTACTTCCCCCACACCAGCCAGGGTACTTCCCCACACCAGCCAGGGTACTTCCCCCACACCAGCCAGGGTACTTCCCCCACACCAGCCAGGGTACTTCCCCACACCAGCCAGGGTCTTCCCCCACACCAGCCAGGGTACTTCCCCCACACCAGCCAGGGTACTTCCCCACACCAGCCAGGGTACTTCCCCACACCAGCCAGGGTACTTCCCCACACCAGCCAGGGTACTTCCCCCACACCAGCCAGGGTACTTCCCCCACACCAGCCAGGGTACTTCCCCCACACCAGCCAGGGTACTTCCCCCACACCAGCCAGGGTACTTCCCACCCAGCAGGGTACTTCCCCCACACCAGCCAGGGTACTTCCCCACACACCAGCCAGGGTACTTCCCCACACACCAGCCTGCGGGCTCAATTTTTTTTTCTCTCCTCCCGCGAAAGGTGTAATATCATTTTTACGTCGTGTTGTGCCGCAATTCTTCAGTCGTGCAATACCCGTAACGTGCAACATAATCTTGTGCTAAATGACGATCTACTATATATCATGTTTCTATGTTAATATTGTTTATTATGTCATATTAGATAAATTGTGATAGATAAATAAGCTGTAGAGTTGATATTATTGTCATATTGAAGGACTATCTTGTCCTGCCTCCAAACAGACTCTCCTGCCTCTCTCATATGCCAACATTGTCTATAACCCTTAAACTGTCTACACGTAGATATAATAATAATAATAATAATAGTGGAGCACTTCGGAGTCTGTTGAGACAAAGAACTTTGTCCATGGAAGTAAAGAAGGGAATGTATGAGATTATAGTTATACCAACACTTTTATATGGGTGTGAAGCATGGGTGATGAATGTTGCAACGAGGAGAAGGCTGGAGGCAGTGGAGATGTCATGTCTGAGGTCAATGTGTGGTGTGAATATAATGCAGAGAATTCGGGGTTTGGAAATTAGGAGGAGGTCGGATTACCAAAACTATTATCCAGAGAGCTGAGGAGGGTTGTTGAGGTGGTTCGGACATGTAGAGAGAATGGAACGAGACAGAATAACTTCGAGAGTGTATAAATCTGTAGTGGAGGGAAGGCGGGGTAGGGGTCGGCCTAGGAAAGGTTGGAGGGAGGGGTAAAGGAAGTTTTGTTGCGAGGGCTTGGACTTCCAGCAAGCATGTGTGAGCGTATTTGATAGGAGTGAATGGAGACAAATGGTTTTTTTAATACTTGACGTGCTGTTGGAGTGTGAGCAAAGTAACATTTATGAAGGGATTCAGGAAACCGGCAGGCCGGACTTGAGTCCTGGAGATTGGAAGTACAGTGTCTGCACTCTGAAGGAGGGGTGTTAATGTTGCAGTTTTATAACTGTAGTGTAAAGCTTAGTATGTATTATTCATAACAGGTTTTTACATTAAGTGATTATTCTACTTTGTTGGGAATGTGTGATATTGAGAACTTAGGTTTGGGTGAGTAGGTGGTTTTTTAGCATCGTTTTGAATTGGGGTAAAGGCAGGGTTTCTTTGGCAATGACAGGTAATGAATTCCAAATTTTCGTGCCTTTTATATGCATTGAGTTTTTACATAGTGTTAGATGGACACGGGGAACATCGAGGAGTGATCTGTGTCTAGTTCACCTGCGTACTGCCCCGAATATTTAAAAAAAAAAAAATCATTTATTTTTAAAATGAAGAGCGCATTTTTATAAACAGGATAGGCTAAAAAAAAAGGTTTAGGGCCAGTACTTACCGAGATATAAGCCCGCCAATTTGGTGCTGGATGCTCACCTGACGGCAACATCAAGTCCTGCCGCTTGCAGAAGTATTGCCGATAGTATACTTTTTTTTCTAGTTTTCATTTTAATTTATATAATTTTTATGTTCTAATAATTACAATTTACAATAGTTCCTGTGATTTCATAGCCAATCTTTGTTCTAACACTAATATTATGTACTGAAATAGTACTCAAATAATCGCAATCACACCAACAGGTGAACATTTTCGCCTACCTTGGTCATTTACTATTGTCTATAAATATATACGAAGTATTTATAGGTCCTAGCAATGTTTTAGACATCCTGGAGTATATATGAAACTCCTTGAAAAATGGTGTTATGACAATTGCCAGATAACTACTGATAAGGCAGTGACATTGATGAATGAATGTGTGCAGGGAACCCTCGCTCTTTCACTCTGTATCTATCTATCTGTGTCTGTCTCTGTCTATCTGTCTATCTGTCTGTATCTGTCTGTCTGAATCTGTATCTGTCTGTATCTCTGTCTGTGTCTGTCTAGCTCTGCTTATCTGTCTTTCTGTCTGCCTGTGTGCCTGGAGTATATGAAACTCCTTGAAGAATGGTGTGTTGACAAGTGTCCGATAACTCTTGACAGCCCAGTGACATTTGATAAATGTCAGCAGTGCTGGAGGGAACCCTCCCTTTTTCAATGCCAGTCATGCTTATTATGCCTTATATCTATAAGCATTGTATAGCACTTTGCCTGGAATTTTTGGGTTATCCTAGGTAATTTACACTATGTATAATAACTGTACTTATGTGTACATGTGAGAGAGAGAGAGAGAGATATAGGACATATAGATATAGACAGGACATATAGATATAGACAGACAAAGATATAGACAGACAAAGATATAGACAGACAAAGATATAGACAGACAAAGATATAGACAGACAAAGATATAGACAGACAAAGATATAGACAGACAAAGATATAGACAGACAAAGATATAGACAGACAAAGATATAGACAGACAAAGATATAGACAGACAAAGATATAGACAGACAAAGATATAGACAGACAAAGATATAGACAGACAAAGATATAGACAGACAAAGATATAGACAGACAAAGATATAGACAGACAAAGATATAGACAGACAAAGATATAGACAGACAAAGATATAGACAGACAAAGATATAGACAGACAAAGATATAGACAGACAAAGATATAGACAGACAAAGATATAGACAGACAAAGATATAGACAGACAAAGATATAGACAGACAAAGATATAGACAGACAAAGATATAGACAGACAAAGATATAGACAGACAAAGATATAGACAGACAAAGATATAGACAGACAAAGATATAGACAGACAAAGATATAGACAGACAAAGATATAGACAGACAAAGATATAGACAGACAAAGATATAGACAGACAAAGATATAGACAGACAAAGATATAGACAGACAAAGATATAGACAGACAAAGATATAGACAGACAAAGATATAGACAGACAAAGATATAGACAGACAAAGATATAGACAGACAAAGATATAGACAGACAAAGATATAGACAGACAAAGATATAGACAGACAAAGATATAGACAGACAAAGATATAGACAGACAAAGATATAGACAGACAAAGATATAGACAGACAAAGATATAGACAGACAAAGATATAGACAAAGACATAGACAGACATAGACATAGACAGACATAGACAGACATAGACAGACAAAGATATAGACAGACAAAGATATAGACAGACAAAGATATAGACAGATATAGACAGATATAGACAGATATAGACAGATATAGACAGATATAGACAGATATAGACAGATATAGACAGACAAAGATATAGACAGACAAAGATATAGACAGACAAAGATATAGACAGACAAAGATATAGACAGACAAAGATATAGACAGACAAAGATATAGACAGACAACGATATAGACAAAGATATAGACAGACATAGACAGACATAGACAGACAAAGATATAGACAGACAAAGATATAGACAGACAAAGATATAGACAGACAAAGATATAGACAGACAAAGATATAGACAGATATAGACAGATATAGACAGATATAGACAGATATAGACAGATATAGACAGATATAGACAGATATAGACAGATATAGACAGATATAGACAGATATAGACAGACATAGACAGATATAGACAGACATAGACAGACATAGACAGACAAAGATATAGACAGACAAAGATATAGACAGACAAAGATATAGACAGACAAAGATATAGACAGACAAAGATATAGACAGACAAAGATATAGACAGACAAAGATATAGACAGACAAAGATATAGACAGACAAAGATATAGACAGACAAAGATATAGACAGACAAAGATATAGACAGACAAAGATATAGACAGACAAAGATATAGACAGACAAAGATATAGACAGACAAAGATATAGACAGACAAAGATATAGACAGACAAAGACATAGACAGACAAAGACATAGACAGACAAAGACATAGACAGAGACAGCCAGAGACAGCCAGCCTGCCGAATACATAAGAACATAAGAAAGAAGGAACACTGCAGCAGGCCTACTGCCCCATGCAAGGCAAGTCCATGTCACCCCCCAGCTTAGACCAATGACCCACCTAGTCAGGTTACATCCTCTGAAGGAAGGAGCATAGAATCAGACCTAGTAGCACAAGCTAGTCGGGTCCAACTCACACCCACCCACAGCCACTCATGTATTTATCTAACCTATTTTTACTTTCCTCTTATAAGGGGAGTGTTAATGCGACATGACATCAGTGAATCCCTGGTGTTTGCCACACTATTTGCTCTAGCTGGCACTCAATTGAATTGGTGCTCCCACAAGGTACTAAGTGGTCCCAGATTTTTTTAATACTGCTCACACTGAGGGCGCAGATCCATTCTCTCATGTCTAGGCGACTCAGGCCTATCACACTAAATTTGAAGGAATGAAAAATAAAACGTAGAACTACGTTCGGGGCAGTACGCACGTGAACGTATATCTACGTGTGGACAGTTTAAAGGTTAATAAAGGTAAAACTGATTTAACTGTTCATTTATCCATTAAAATTCGTGCTTTATATATATTTATTTCTCATTGTTTTCTATATGTAAAACTATAGTATTTATTCTTTAAAAAAAATGAATTTTTGGTGAATATTTTTGCGTGGAACGGATTAATTGTATTTACGTTAAGTGGATCCCCGACTAACGAAAGGATCATATTACGAAAAAATTGTGTAACAAAAGCTTTTTTCGCTTTCGTGTAGCGAAAATGGACTCGTGTAGCGAAAAGTATCAGACCTGTCCGCCTGCCCTGCGCCTGCGCAGAACGCCAGTCAAGCGTTGTTTACCATTGAGAGAACATTACCCAGCGTGCTCTTTCAAACATTCACAATAAATTTGTTGTGTTTATTGGTGGTTTAGTGATTCACTGTGAAATAAGTCACCATGGGTCCAAAGAAGCTTCCTAGTGGCACCCCAGTGGTAGCATTCATGCAGGGAGTGTAGCATTCATGCAGGGAGTGTAGCATTCATGCAGGAGTGTAGCATTCATGCAGGAGTGTAGCATTCATGCAGGGAGTGTAGCATTCATGCAGGGAGTGTAGCATTCATGCAGGAGTGTAGCATTCATGCAGGGAGTGTAGCATTCATGCAGGGAGTGTAGCATTCATGCAGGAGTGTAGCATTCATGCAGGGAGTGTAGCATTCATGCAGGGAGTGTAGCATTCATGCAGGGAGTGTAGCATTCATGCAGGGAGTGTAGCATTCATGCAGGGAGTGTAGCATTCATGCAGGGAGTGTAGCATTCATGCAGGGAGTGTAGCATTCATGCAGGAGTGTAGCATTCATGCAGGGAGTGTAGCATTCATGCAGGGAGTGTAGCATTCATGCAGGAGTGTAGCATTCATGCAGGGAGTGTAGCATTCATGCAGGGAGTGTAGCAGGCATGCAGGGAGTGTAGCAGGCATGCATTAAAAGAAAAAGAAGGAAGTAACCCCAGAGAGGGACTTGTTACCTGAAGTCCTTTGGAGGGGATTCCCTTCCAACCACTAACACCCTTCCCTGTCATCCTCCCTATCTTCCAGATGCCTGCAACTCTCTTCAATAAAGGTAAGTACAGTGAACCCCAGTAACGTAAAACTTCATTCAAGAAGCCTGCTCAAGTGCCATTACCGAACGAATTTACTCCCTTAAAGAATGTCACGTAGGTTAGTCTATTTCAGACCCCCAAAAATACACTTCCACAAGCACTTACAATATTATACTTACATACAGTGGACCCTCGGTTAGCGGCCGTAATCCGTTCCAGGAGCTAGGCCTTTAACCGAAATGGCCTTTAACCGAATTAATATTCCCCATAAGAATTTATGAAAATACAATTAATCAGTTCCAGACAAAAATATTCACACAAAAAAATTTCTTTAACAATTAAATTAGTATTACATACCTTTATTGAAGACTAATGCTGGCTTCTGGAAGATAGGGAGGAGGAAATAGAGAGGAGTTAGTTTTTGTAAGGGGAATCCTCCAAAAGGACTTCAGGTAACAAGTCCCTCTCTGGGGTTACTTCCCTTCTTATTCTTTTAATGCCACTAGGACCAGCTTGAGAGTCACTAGAACCTTGTCTAGAAAAATAAGTGTCCATAGTGCTCTGTTTCTGGTGCCTCTTTAAATTTCCCTGAAGTGGGACAAGGTTTTGTCACTAAACATGTAGCAGATATGGCTTGTTTCAGCTTGGTCAGGATGGTGTTTTTCAACAAAACTTTGTAACCTATTCCACATTCCACACATTTCCTTAATCACTGAAGAAGGCACCTCCTCTCTCTCTTCCTCCTCCTGTGAAGCAAGTTCCTGAGCTGTGGTCTGTTGCTGTTCCAGATGAAGCTCTTACAGCTCTTCAGTTGTTAGCTCTACCCTGTGGTCCTCTACCAACTCTTCCACATCCTCACCACTCACCTCCAACCCCAGGCTGTTCCCCAATGTCACAATATCTTCCACAACAGGCACAGGGTCGTCAGCTGCAAATCCTTCAAAATCCCTCTGTTGGACACAATCTGGCCACAGTGGTCTCCAAGCAGAGTTCAAAGTCCTGGTAGTCACTCCCTCCCAAGCCTTACCTATAAGGCCTATGCAGTTGTAGATATTGAAGTGATTCTTCCAGAACTCTCTAAGGGCCAATTCAGTGTCTGAGGTCATTTCAAAGCACTTCTGAAACACTGCTTTGGTGTACAGTTTCTTGAAGTTAGAAATGACCTGCTGGCCCATGGGCTGGAGAAGAGGAGTGGTGTTTGGAGGCAAGAACTTCACTTTTATAAATTTGAAGTCCCTAGACATTTGGTCTTCCAAGTCTGGAGGATGTGCAGGAGCATTGTCCAGTACCAGGAGGCACTTGAGTCCCAAATTGTTATCCTGAAGGTATTTTTTCACACTTGGACCAAACACATCATCAACCCAATCTTTGAAAATTGACCTTGTGACCCATGCATTTTGACTTGATTTCCACATCACACACAATCTTTTCTTGTGAACATTGTGTTTCTTGAACACACTGGGATTTTCAGAGTGATACACCAGTAAAGGCTTCACTTTGAAATCCTTACTTGCATTGCCACACAACATGAGAGTTAGCCTGTCTTTCATAGGCTTGTGTCCTGGCAGTGTCTTTTCCTCCTGCGTGATGTAGGTCCTGTTGGGCATTTTCTTCCAAAACAGGCCTGTTTCGTCACAGTTAAACACTTGTTGGGGTTTCAGATTTTCACTCTTTATGTAGTCCTGAAATCCCTGCACAAACTTTTCAGCAGAATGTTTGTCTGAACTTGCATCCTCACCATGTCTTACAACACTGTGTATGCCATTTGTTTTAAATTTTCAAACCAGCCTTTGCTGGCCCCAAATTCACTACCAGGGTATTGGTCCATGCAAACGCCTTGCCTTCTCAAAAAACAGACTCCACTACACTGCTCCCACCATTTGTTTTTTTTTTAATCCACAATAATAATAACTTTTTCCTTTGTTCCCTTATTGGTGACCTTTTTTTCGAAAACATTTACTCCTTTGGCAACATCACCTCCCTTTATCTGTTCTTTTTTGACAGGGTGGTTGTAATTGTTGATTTTTTTTTCCCCAAAAATCCTGGCAAGTTCCAGCACCAACCACTCTCATATTTCTCAATCACTTCTTAATTTCCCGGTTTTCTCACCTTGCCCAGGAACTTTTTTTAGGAATTTTCTTGTGAGCAGGACTTATTTGCAGTTGCCTGGAAAAAAAAAATGGAAAAAAAGCAAATGTTTATGAATGAGCAGAAGCTTCCTTTAATACAGAGACACAAACAAACTGAAGCGCAAGCGCTCCAGCCGGGTTGGCGTCCCTACTACAGCCCCAACGGGGCTAAAAACCCCCCGCTAACCGAGTTTGGGCCCCTAACAGGAATGGCCGCTAACCGAGGGGCCACTGATGTACGATTTCTGGGGTGTTCGTTTCCGGGGGGCCACTGTAAATGTTATTTATTAATCTGTTTTTTTTTATTTAGTATGTGAATATTTTTTTTTAACGTTGATTGTATTTACATTATTTCTTTTGGGGAAAAAAGGTTTCAATTAAAATTTCGTGTTGAGAAATACCCTGGAACGGATTAAATTTGTTAGTCGAGGGACCACTGTATTTCTTATGGGAAATAAGGGTTCAGAAATCGGCCAGTTCAATTTTAGGCCTAGCTCCTGGAACAGATTAAGGCCAATTTTAGGGGTCCACTGTAAATGCCAGATAACAAGTTTACACTAACATATATTAAATTAACAAAAGAATTAGATTTAAAAGTATGAAAATCTATGTATTTTAGCTAAAAAATGTGGTTTGTCAGAAAAGCGTTCAAACTGCTCTAAATCCTCGAAATATACAATAAAATACCATTTTAGCACATTTTTTCTAAGTTTTTTAATGTTTCAAGTACCTACAGTGAAACCCTGAGTTTCGGCTACCCCCACTATCGGCCATTTCAAGTTTCGGTCTTTTTTTTTTTTGCCCCGACTTTCAGCCGTTGCCCCGAGTTTTGGCCAGCGTACCTGACCTGTCTGCTTGCCCGGCCGAGCCTGCCACGAGGGGCTGTGAGCCAGTCTAGCGTTGTTTACCCTTGA
>WNWK01013922.1:2500-40000 GCA_009830355.1 Cherax destructor
CATATGTACATGGAAGGCCTCATAATATGTACATGGAAGGTCTCACAATATGTACATGGAAGGCCTCATAATATGTACATGGAAGGCCTCATAATATGTACATGCAGTGACAGATATGAGAGGAAGTGTAAAATTGACTCGATGGAAAGTGGGCGTGGTATGAATGTAATAAGAGAACACTTTGTCATCATCCGTGGTTCAAGGTTGTTCAACCTGCTACCAGCAGACATCAGAAATATTGCTGGAACAAGTGTAGTTTTCAAGAGGAAATTGGATCAGTACCTCCAAGTGGCAGATCAAGCAAGCTGTGATGGGTGTGGGGGCCAGCAGGCACCACCACTAAGAGCCTACTTGAACAGGCAATCAGTATGTATTAGTAATATCTGTATCAGCGTCACAAGAGTTTCTGGGCCTGCAGGCTACTGGTAGCCATAGCACTATTGATGTTGCAAACACCAAGTTGAGAGAGAGAAACTCTGGCTAGTTCGATAATCCCCTCGCTGGCTTCTTAAACTCACTAGAAAATGCCTGGCCCAGGTTATGCTGCTAGGGTAGGGAAAAGCTTGAAAGGAATCACAGGTATGTTATGGGTACATCACTGGATTCAAATTGCTTTAATTTTTCTCCATAATTTTCCCCCTGCTGGTCATAGTCCTATAAAAGTACAGTAATTAGAAATCAGCATAATAAATACATATATAAAAATAACCAATATTGATTTTTTAACAGCTGCTGTCTCCCACTGAGATAGCGTGACTCAAAAAATAAACACATTCACTTTATTCATTCAATTCCTATCTTGCTAGAAGTGCAGTGACATCAAAGTTGAAGTGACTCCGTGAACTGTAACATTCTCACCCCTTCTTCATAGTAGGCACTGTATTTTCCACATCCAGAACTTAAGTCAGGGTGAAAGTTATTGGCTGAAAAATGTAAATTTGATCTTTTTGATTAAAATTCACCTTATTCACCAAATTCACCTTAAACCAGCAAATAATAGAGCCTACAAGATTGGAGAATACGCTGGACCTCATCTTCACTAACAATGATGATCTGATACGAAATGTCATCATATCAAAAACGATATACTCAGATCACAACATAATAGAGGTCCAGACATGTATGAGGGGGGCCCCAGATCGACAGAATGTTATGAGTCGCGAGGGAGCCTTCTCCAATTTCAACTTCAATAACAAAAACATCAGGTGGGACCAAGTAAACCAAGTCCTAAATGATATAAACTGGGAAGATAGCCTAAGCATCACGGATCCTAACCTATGTCTAGAACAAATTAATTCTGTGGCACTTGAGGTTTGCTCAAGGCAAATTCCCTTAAGGAAAAGGAGGAGAAGATGTAAACTAGAAAGAGAGAGGCGCTCCCTATACAGGCGAAGGCAAAGAATAACAGAGCGGCTACAGGAGGCCAATACAGTGGACCCCCGAGTTTCGTAAAAAACTTCACTCCTGAAGTCTGCTCAAGTGACATTACCGAACGAATTTACCCCCTTAAGAAAAAATGTCACGTAGGTTAGTCTATTTCAGACCCCCAAAAATACTTTTCCACAAGCACTTATAATATTATATTTACATAAATGTACGATTTCCGGGGTTTATGAAACTCGTGGGTCCACTGTATATCTGAAATACGTAGGGAGGCACTGGTCAGAGAAATAGCAAACATCGAATTAAAACTAAAGGAATCTTACAGGAATCAAGAAATGCGGGAAGAACTAAAGCCATAAATGAAATTGAAAGAAACCCAAAGTATTTCTTTTCTTATGCAAAATCAAAGTTGAGAACAGCATCCAGTATTGGGCCCCTACTAAAACAAGATGTGTCCTACACAGATGACAGCAAGGAAATGAGTGAGTTACTAAAGTCCCAGTATGACTCAGTTTTTAGTGAGCCGCTAACCAGACTAAAAGTTGAAGACCTAAATGAATTTTTTATGAGAGTGCCACAGAACCTGGTAGACGCAAGCCTATCTGACATTACCCTGACGCCACATGACTTCGAAAAGGCGATAAATGACATGCCCATGCACTCCGCTCCAGGCCCTGACTCATGGAACTCAGTGTTCATCAAGAACTGCAAGAAGCCCCTATCACGTGCTTTTAACATCCTATGGAGAGGAAGCATGGACACTGGGGTCGTCCCGCAGTTACTAAAAACAACAGACATAGCCCCACTCCACAAAGGGGGCAGTAAAGCAATAGCAAGGAACTACAGACCAATAGTGCTAATGCCCCATATCATAAAAATCTTTGAAAGGGTTCTAAGAAGCAAGATCGCCACTCATCTAGATAACCATCAATTACACAACCCAGGGCAGCATGGGTTTAGAGCAGGTCGCTCCTGTCTGTCCCAACTACTGGACCACTACGACAAGGTCCTGGATGCTCTAGAAGACAAACAGAATGCAGATGTTATATACAGTGGACCCTCGGTTAACGAAATTAATCCGGTCCAGGAGCTATTACTTAATCTGAATCTTTCGTTATCTGAAACCATATTTCCCATAAGAAATAATGTAAATACAATTAATTCAGTTCCACAAAAAAATAATCACTCAAAATAAAAAAAAATAACATTTACTTACCTTTATTGAAGAGACTTGCAGGCATCTGGAAGATATAGATGATGATTGGAGCAGGGTGTTAGTGGTTGGCACACATCATAAGAGTTAGCCTGTCTTTCATAGGCTTGTGTCCTGGCTGTGCCTTTTCCTCCTGAGTAATGTAGGTCCTGTTGGGCATTTTCTTCCAAAACAGGCCTGTTTCATCACAATTAAACACTTGCTGGGGGAGGAATTGTTCAGCCTCTACGAACCCCTTGAATTCGTGCACAAATTTTTCAGCTGCACGTTTGTCTGAGCTGGCTGCCTCACCATGCCTCACAACATTGTGTATGCCACTACGTTTCTTAAACTTCTCAAACCAGCCTTTGCTGGCTTTAAAATCACTCTCCTCACCACTGGTTCCAGGCATTGTCTTCACAAGATCTGCGTGCAACTTCCTTGCCTTTTCACAAATTATCACCATAGAAATACTATCACCCGCTCTCTCTTTTTCATGGATCCACACCAACAACTTCTCAACCTCATCCACTGTTTTCGATCTTTGTTTCGTTAACAAATTAACCCCTTTTGCAACATTAGCTTCCTTGATCTCATTTTTCTGTGCCAGGATAGTGCCGATAGTAGATGGAGTTTTCTTGTACATCCTGGCAAGATCACTCAGATGTACACCACTCTCATATTTTTCTATGATTTCCTTCTTCAGTTCGATGGTGTTCCTCACTCTCTTTACCACAGGGGTGCCACTAGGAAGCTTCTTTGGACCCATGGTGACTTATTTCACAGTGGCAATAACTAAACCACCAAAAAAGACACCAAATATATTGTGAATCTTTGAAAGAGCACGCTAGATAATGTTCTCTCAATGGTAAACAACGCTTCACTGGCGTCCTGCGCTTGCGCGGAACAGGCGGACATGTCTAATACCTTTCGGTAACCGAGGAATTTTTCGCTAACCGATCACGAAAAAAGCTTTCGGTTTCCGAAGCTTTCGTTAATGGGACCTTTCGTTAACCGAGGGTCCACTGTACACAGACTTTGCAAAAGCCTTTGATAAGTGTGACCATGGTGTGATAGCACACAAAATGCGTGATAAAGGAAGAACAGGAAAAGTTGGTAGATGGATCTATAATTTCCTAACAAGTAGAACACAAAGAGTAGTAGTCAACAGAGTAATGTCTGAGGCGGCTACGGTGAAAAGCTCTGTTCCACAAGCCACAGTACTCGCTCCCATCCTGTTCCTCATCCTCATATCGGACATAGACAGGGATATAAGCCACAGTGCCGTGTCTTCCTTTGCAGATGACACCCGAATCTTCATGACAGTGTCCACCATTGAAGACACTGCAGGACTCCAAGCAGACATCAACCAAATCTTTAAATGGGCTGCAGAAAACAATATGAAGTTCAATGATGAGAAGTTTCAATTACTCCGATATGGAAAACGTGAGGAAATTAAAATCTCATCGGAGTATAAAACAAATTCCAACCACACAATAGAGTGAAAAACTAACGTCAAAGACCTGGAAGTGATCATGACAGAGGATCTCACCTTCAAGGATCATAACACTGTAGCAATCGCATCTGCCAGAAAAATGACAGGATGGATAATGCGAACCTTTAAAACCAGGGATGCCAAGCCCATGTTGACACTTTTCAGGTCGCTTGTTCTATCTAGGCTGGAATATTGCTGCACACTAACTGCACCTTTCAAGGCAGGTGAAATTGCTGACCTAGAAAATGTACAGAGAACCTTCACGGCACGCATAACTGCAATAAACCACCTCAATTACTGGGAACACTTGAAGTTCCTAAACCTGTACTCCCTGTAACGCAGGCGGGAGAGATACATTATTATATACACTTGGAAAATCCTAGAGGGATTAGTACCAAACTTGCACACGAGAGTCACTCCCTACGGAAGCAAAAGACTCGGCAGACGACGTAACATCCCCCAATGAAAAGCAGGGGTGCCACTAGCACGTTGAGAGACAACACAATAAGTGTCAGGGTCCCAAGACTGTTCAACTGCCTCCCAGCATACATAAGGGGGATTACCAATAGACCCCTGGCTGTCTTCATGCAGGCACTGGACAGGCACTTTAAGTCGGTGCCTGACCAGCCAGGCTGGGGTTCGTACATTGGACTGCGTGCGGCCAGCAGTAACAGCCTGGTTGATCAGGCTCTGATCCAACATGAGGCCTGGTCACAGACCAGGCCGCAGGGGCGTTGACCCCTGGAACACTCTCCAGGTAAACTCCAGGTATCATTTGACCTCTCAGATACTGAATTCCAGAAAAAAATCATACATGAGTAAAAGTTTGATTTATCATTGCTCTATCATTATCAGCTATAAAAAGTTTCTATATAGACCTTTATATACTAGCATGCTAAAAAAAAAGAGTAACACCATCCTTTTTTAATTATCCACATGTAATTTTGCCCTGGGTTCATGATGTACAACTACAGTGCTAGTACTGAGTCATGGGAAGGTTAATCCCCAGGAACACTAACATCATAACACATGTATGGGTAAACATCTTTTGGTGAAGGAGCAGTACCTAATTGATGTAAGAAGTTGATCATATTGTCATCATATTCTGCATTATATGTCCATGAGCCCAAACCACACATGGTTTTTGTATGTGCAATCTACAAAATATACAACTTTTTCTTTAGTGCTAGTGTTCTGAAGACAGCAGGCTTCTTCACTTATAATAACTTTATCCTCTTGAGCTTCCTTATAGAACGTTGATAGAAATAGAGTAAACCGTTTAGAGTATCTTCTGACATATGAGTCTGTACAGTTTTATCCCCTTAACTCTTTCAGTGGCCATCATGTAGATCTACACTATTGATGCCAGGGTCCCTCGCATAGATTTACGCATAAATTCTAGCGGCATCAAATTTGGCAAGAGGGGCCTGGTAGGCCTATATACGAGAACAGGTCTACTTGGTCGGTGTGCACAGCATACAAAAAATTGGAGATCCCTGCAGTACATTGTAGGAATTCTGTACAGTGGACCCCCGGTTATCGACCATAATTCGTTCCAGAATGCTGTTCAAGTGCCGTTACTGAACGAATTTGTTCCCATAAGGAATAATGTAAATTAGATTAGTCCTTTTAAACCCCAAAAATACACTTACAAAAGAACTTACAAAAATATACTTATACATAATTGTTAGAGTTTGGAGCAGTACAAAATCCGGGGGTCCACTGTATTTAGTACACCTTGTTCACGATGCATCATGGACAGAGAGGCCTCACTCCCAGGCAAATTGAATAAGTTTTATTCCCCAGTGACAGCTCCAATGATAAATATGGAACCAATGATGAGTTGTTTGGTTTCGAACATAATGACCAAACATAAGTTTGGTACTAATCCCTCTAGGATTTGTACCAAACTTGCACACAAAAATCACTTCCTATGAAAGCAAAAGACTCGGCAGACGATGCAACATCCCCCCAATGAAAAGCAGGGGTGCCACTAGCACAATAAGAGACAACACAGTAAGTGTCAGGGGCCTAAAACTGTTCAACTGCCTCCCAGCATACATAAGGGGGATTACCAATAGACCCCTGGCTGTCTTCAAGCAGGCACTGGACAAGCACTTAGACAATACCTGACGAGCCGGGCTGTGGTTCGTACTTTGGCTTGCGTGCAGCCAACAGTAACAGCCTGGTTGATCAGGCATTGATCCACCATGAGGCCTGGTCCCAGACTGGGCCACGGGGGCGTTGACCCCCGGAACCCTCTCCAGGTATACTGATGACGCTATTAGTGCAAGTACTATTGCATACAGCAAGTGGCAATATGTACATTGTACATGATATGGGTCTCATGGGCCACAAAAGTTACTGGAAAATGTAAAAAAAAAAAATAGAAAACACTTGATAAAAGTGCAAAATAATAAAATAGAATAATGTGGAGCATGAGGCAGTCGCTGATGTTGTCATCAGCTTGTCATCAACATTCAACTTCATGCCTCTGTATCTCAGTAAATACTGATGAGAATTTTGTTTTGTTTTATTGCCACCAGGTAAATGTACTCTTAACCCTTTGGGGGTCGACAGACCTTCTCAGGAAAGTGTTCCTGGGGTCGAAATTTTTTTGGAAAAAAAAAATTAATTTTTTCTTATGAAATGATAGAGAATCTTTTTCCGATCATAACGCCACCAAAATTATGAAATTTGATCGAAAACTAACGGAATTATGCTTTTGCGAAGTTAGCGGTAGCCATGACACTTACGCATCGGCGATTTTGCCCACTTTGAGCCCTATTTTCGACAAATTCCAATGTATCAGTCTCCAAAAATTATAGCTATTTCGCTAGAACTCCATTTCTTCTATCGATTGAGTACAAGAAACCGCCTATTTACCAATTTCATCTACCCAAAATAGTGGTCAGAAAATGGCAATTTTCCAATTTCACACAAATTTCAAACGATGCCAATTTCAAAATAGGGTCCAGAGTAAACAAGGCACTAAAATAACATGTTCTCTGTTCATTAGTCACGTCTCCAGGCCCCTGTTCCATTACTTTTGCTTTTCATTTTGAATTTTTATTCTCACAAAAAATAGAAGATTTACTGTTATGTATACAACTGCATCATTGTAAAAATGGTATAAATAATATCAGAGCACTTGTGCATGAATATAAGACTCGCCAGTTGATGTGTATTGGAGGCATGGTGTGATTTGTTTACTCTTGAACATCGTCAAAAATCGAACATTTTCGCTACTTTGAGCTCAATTTCAAGGTACTTGTCATTGTCATACCAATCAAAATCATCTCTATTTCTGTAATATATATTCCATGCTATCAAATGAGACCAAGAAAACGAGAATACATCAATAAATACCATACGAAAATCGACTGCAAAGTCGCTGTTTTAATTGAAAAAACGGTCAGTTTTTTTTTTCTCTCATTATGCAGTGTGTACTGCAGGATTTTTTTTTATACTGCGCACACTGACCACACAGACCCATTCTTTCATATGTATGCCTACCAGACGTTTTCTGCTTAAATTGAGGCCGCTAGAATTTGGGCGTACTAGTACGGCACCAACCCCTGCTCGTAAAACGTACTAGTAAGGCACCGACCCCCAAAGGGTTAATCTATAAGTTTTTTTTTTTAAATTGTTTTATTTGAGCTGAAAAACTGCTGTACACTAGCAGCCCCTTTCAAGACAGGCAAAATTGCTGATCTAGAGAATGTACAAAGGATTTTCACTGCACATATAAGCTCTGTAAAGCATCTCAATTTCTGGAAACATATGAAGGCCCTAGACTTGTACTCCTTAGAGTGCAGATGAGAAAGTACATCATAATTTACACCTGGGAAATCCTAGATGGACTGGTCCCAAATCTGCACACACGAATCACTCCCTAAATGCTCTGTGACTTATTCTGCATAACCATGGGCTTTCTTCATGAACATCCAAATGTCACCCATCTCTGTACAAACATTGTATCGTGTGGAAATAAATCTTTGACCTATGAAAACAAACGACTTGGCAAATGGTGCAACATCCCCCCATGAAAAGCATCGGTGCTCTGAGTACACTGAGAGAAA
This sequence comes from Cherax destructor, assembly GCA_009830355.1. Classification (NCBI taxonomy): domain Eukaryota; kingdom Metazoa; phylum Arthropoda; class Malacostraca; order Decapoda; family Parastacidae; genus Cherax; species Cherax destructor. The sequence goes on from WNWK01013922.1 coordinate 10,653, forward strand.
ACACAGGGGCCAAAAGCTGTTCAGTAGCCTCCCATCATACATAAAGAGGATTGTCAATAGACCCCTATCTCCTAGCCCTGATCCACTGTGTGGCCTGGTTATGGACCAAGCCACTGGGGCATTGATCCCTGGAGATCTCCCTAGGTATGCTCCAGGTGCACACTCAATGCACAGACCCATTCTTTCATATCTAGGCCAAAATTTACCGCTAAAAGCTTATCTGAGTGAACTGAGCTCATGACGTAGAACTCTGTGAGGGACCCTGACCTCAAGGATGTAGTTCTGTGACACCCACTGAAAGTGATAAACGAAGTCCATTTGTTACTGCATTGTCTGTTACGTTCATGGCAAAACAATCTCATCCCTATCCACTACAATCATCAATACCAGCCACCTGTCTCACCCCTCTTATTATTTCATTAAATCAGGGTTCCAAGAACAATCCAAGTGTTTTGAGGCATTTCAAATATGTATTTAGATGTTTTATTGGTTCTTTGTAGGGAGTATGTATATGAGTTGTGTACATTTTTCAGCTCTTGCTATATCTCTGCCTTGAATGGTGTTGTGAGCACAGAAAAATATTTAAGTTGTGAGAGCACAAGTGATTTGAAAAGTATAGTTAACTCACTAAATGATGATCTAATTGGGAAGGGGTATATGATATTGCCTATTATCCTAAACTTCCAAATTATGAAATTAGTTTTTTCATGATTGGTTGTCTTCTGAACCAGCGGATCAAGTTCGCTGCTTCAGGAAACAACGAAACATTAAGAATACGGGCATTGTAAGTCTGTAACCTGTAGTACTACACTACAGTACTGTACTGTACAGTTTAGTAATTTTATAGTGCTGTATGTAATTTACAGTAATTTTACTTACCTTTTCATGGTGGTGGGGTGAGATGTAAACTGCTGAGAGAGATAGTGGTGATTCAGAATAACTTTTACTGTGAGTCAGTAGTGTAAAGCTGCACTAGCATCTACACTAAACTTAAACTGTAAGTTTGTCCTTGCTTCTTTGGATATCAGACACTTTGTTTCTTAACACTATATTCATTATTATTTCTCTAACTTGAATTCGAGCTAGAACTTTTCCCCAGAATGAATCTACTTCAACTTCCTACTCATTTTCTGCAACATTGCAAGCTCCTGATGATGTGTTGATTTCAGCACAAAAGGCCAAGAGCTATTATTCAATCCCCCTGTTGTTGTTTTGCATTTTGTATCTCGTCACACATACATACATACATACATACATACATACATGCACACATACTTACATACACACATACATACTATAACTTATATGTTTTGTATAATTTACTTCCTGTGGATCAGTTGTCTTCAGCTTCAGTTTCTCTCCTTGTTCCTGGTTTTCTAAATTTAAACTATCTATCCCTCTCTGTCTTATCAGTTATTCTTACAATTTTGTTACAAAGCTATCGGCTACATAGTCATTATGACTTTTGATAAGTGATACTATACTGTGATGTATAGTACAGTGGTACCCTGAGTTTCGACCATAATTCGTTCCAGAAGGCTGTTCGAATGCCGTTACCGAACGAATTTGTTCCCATAAGGAATAATGTAAATTAGATTAGTCGTTTCAGAGACCCAAAAATACACTTACAATAATACACTTACATAATTGTTCGAGTTGGGAGCTGTACGAAACTCGGGGTACCACTGTATCTTCATATACTATGACATACTTAAGTGAGGGTCATTAGTGCAGATTAATCAGTAGTACAGACATGGTTGGGTCTCAAGCAATCTGGATTACTGATGCTTTATAGTAATAGCATGTTTGCAGATGATGTATAAATCTTGTGCTAAGTAAGAAAAAAAAGGCACTGTCTCCAAAAACTAAGGATAAACTTAAGTGATTATGGAATTTAATGTTGAAGAGCACTGTGAAATGAAAATGGATGAAAGTAGAAATTGATGTCATGTAGACTGCATGATCTTGTGGGTTGTAATAATCGAGAACAGTAAAACCCCTGTATCCAATTAAACTTTATCAGAGGTATGTATGTAAATGAAAAAAAACTTATATAGTATAGAGTTTGCTACTATCCATGGTTTCAGGTATCCACAGTACGTCTTGGAAAGTATCCCTCGTGGATATGGGGGGATTACTGTGTAACCAAAGTTAGCCTCATGGTTTTTATAGTCCCCATACCCATCTTATGGCCAACATATTGCCAAATGATTGCATAAACCATATGATAGTAAGTAAATCTATGCATTGCTGCCAATTTTGAGGAAAGTGTTCAAGTATAGTGAAGATGAAATGATCAACAAATTGTTTGCAGTATTTTGTACTAGTATACAGTGTGCAACTGTAGTATGCTGTAGTACAGTGTCTGTACCTAAAGAAATAGAGAAAATGAAAAAAAAATTAAGTTGCGTAACAGAATGGATTCTGGAATTTAAAAATGAGATAAAGAAAGAATAATTAAATCTTTGATAATCATTTACTTTACTAATTTATATAAGAATATGAGAAAACTGAAATGCTTTGGAACAGTTGACAAGAGTGATTAACCCCAATTTTAAATAAAAACAAGCTACAGGAAAGACAAGTACAGTTTTTTTTATCTATTGTAATGGTAGAAGACTGGTATGGAGTCGAGGTGAAGGTAGTATATATTACATTACTACAACTACTGCAGATGTAAATAAATATGTATGATAAATTAAAAGTACAGTAATTTATGGGACACCACATGCATAGCTCTTCTTCTGTAACTACAAATAGGCAATTACATACTTTTTCATAGTTAAAAATATAAACACAGTACAGTGGACCCCCGGTGTTCGTCCTGCTCAAAATACGCCCTTTTATGTAAGTGTATTTTTTTAAATGCTTTTATAAGTGTAGTTTTGGGGGGTCTAAAAGGACTAGTCTACTTTACATTATTTCTTAAGGGAATAAATTCGGTTGGTAATGGCACTTGAACAGCATTCTGTTACGAAAAATGGACTGAACACCGGGGGTCCACTGTAAATACTGTGTTAATGATGCACCCAAACCATAAAACTGTGTTTGTCTCTGATTGTATTTGAAGTGTTTATACATGGAATTTAACACCATTCAACCATTGTGCATCAAGATAGTGACATATGACTGAAAATTCCAGCATGTGAAGAAAGGTACAGTATAGTAGGAAAGATATGTGATTGATGTTATCCTCGACTGGAATTGCAAAGTTTCATTATAGTGTAAATGTTAACCCACCTCCCACCCCCACTACAATAATATCTTGTCTGTCTTGTTTGAATTAACCTACAGTATATTAAAAGTACTTCTTTAACCATGTAAATGTAAAAGTTTAAGATGGTTTTGTTATTGTAAGAATTAACTTAAGTCTGTTACTGGTCAGTATTTCAGGACAAGTTTGTATTTTTTTGGTGTGTGTGGGGGTGGAGAAGGGTTATAAGTACACATGGTACTGTACTAGTGAATTCTTTTGTATATACGACTGGACGGAAATACAGCTTAAGAAACTGAAGCATACTTTACTGCAAGAAAGACATTTAAGAACTTTTTTTTTGGGGGGCAATATCTGCTGAATAGCACCTAGTGCTTCAGCTGACTCATGGCTTACTCTCCTTATAATTTTATATTTTAAAATTTGATGTGCATTTAACCCTTGAACTGTTGCCTGTAGGGACCTTACCGCCCACTATGATCTGTTCTTGTCTAATTCACTTTGTATGTTTCTTTGTAACACTGAAAATCTGCTTGGTACAGTAAATAGATTGCTAAAATTTTTCAAGATATGCAGTTTAAGGGTTAAACAAATAAAAGATAATAGACGAAGTGACCTTGGTCATCGTAGGAAGTTCCACTCTAAGGGAAGTAAGGGAAGTGTCCTTATCTCCCCCATTTATGGTGCCTTTCATATTCCATTCACTGCATCAACACTTGTTGGTCTTCATTCTTCATAAATTCACCCAGATGTTGCAACTCCAGAGAGATTAAAATAAAAATAAAAACAGTTTGAACTCCACTTCCTCTTATCTGGTTTCTTATTTTTAAATGTTTCTTTACCCCTTTTACTTTAACTGCATCCCTTCATTATACCTTCTGGGGCACTTTTTCAGTATGCACTCTGGGGCATTCCTTCAATATGCCCTCTGGGGCACTCCTTCAGTATACCCTCTGGGACACTCCTTCAGTATACCCTCTGGGGCACTCCTTCAGTATACTCTCTGGGACACTCCTTCAGTATACCCTCTGGGGCACTCCTTCAGTGTACCCTCTGGGGCACTCCTTCAGTATACCCTCTGGGGCACTCCTTCGGTATACCCTCTGGGGCACTCCTTCAGTATACCCTCTGGGGCACTCCTTCAGTATACCCTCTGGGGCACTCCTTCAGTATACCCTCTGGGGCACTCATTCAGCTTTCCATATCATTTAGTTTTTCAGTTAGTAAACAGTGACATTTCTAAGATTATCAAGAGATCCTTCGCAGAGTTGGTTTTAACATCTTGGTAATCTAACTTATATTAAAGTGAAGTGGAATGCCATACGGAAGTACATATATGATATACAATACATGAAAACAAAGAAGGATTGGTTTAAGCAAAAGGTATTTATAATTGTAAAGAAGCATGGATATCTGTCTCTATTTTATAGTCTTAATACAGCATTACAGGTGGACTCCAGTTACCCAAAATTGTTAGAAACTCAGCTGTTTCATGAACCTTGGTGTTTTGTAAACTTGGAGATAAAGTTGAGAAAATTACCAGTATTTAAAAATAATCCTCCCACTAGTAACATGTCAAATCTGTACTGTATACAGCAATACACTTTTGGTTAAATTGTACTGTACCTCTTGTTTGCATAATCTGACTGGTGGTGTTTAAATTGATGTTAATGTGGTGTAGAAGGGCTGCTGCTGCTGGTAGATTTTTCCGAGTGGTATGTGGTGATATGAGAGTATTCATAGTATCCTGGCATTTTTCACTTTACTGCATCAGCCTACCATTTTTTACCAAAAATAATTTGATTTCATGCTTGTTCTTAAAATTACATTACTAACCATGTAAGAAGTTACACAAATCTTTGATAATTATCATATTTTTTATCACAAAAAAAATTGCTTTTTACAAATTTTGTATGTATTAATACTTCATACTGTGTCACTACAATGTACATTTTCAGCCTCTTGTAAACTACTTAACCCCTGTGGTTTAGCGCTTCTATTTGATTATAATAATAATAATAATAATTGTAAACTACTTGCATAATACCTTAACTTGTCTATGGGAAGATATTTTGTTTATGCTATGGTCTTCTATGATAGTGTCCAAATATTTTTAACCTTATTGGATGTCATCACTAAAGTAGGGTGAACAAAAAAAAAATCACCACCATTCATTCAATCGTTACATGTCAGAAGTGTGCTGATATCACAATTCAGATAACCCCTCTCACTGTAACATCTCACTCCTCCAGAGTGCAGGCACTACCCAACCCACCTCCAGGACTCAAGCCTGGCTAACTGGCTTTCCACACACCAACAACATGTCAAGTATTAAAAGCCACTTGTTTAAACTCTTAACTGATCTAACATGTTCACACTAACCTAGTGGATGCTCAAGCTTTTAGCACTTAAAACTTCCTTTACGCTCACCTTCCAGCCATTCCTGTAACAACTCCCTACCCTTACTTCATGCCACACTCACTGCGCAGACTCATTCTCATATCTAGGCCAAAATTTACCACTCACAATTTATCTAAGTGAGCTGAGTTCATGCCATAGAATTACGTGAAGGACCCTGGCCTCAGTGATGTAGTTCTACATGACGGAGAGGGAAAAGGTTAAACTAGCAAGAGTTACACCAATCTACAAAACTGGTAACCCAAGAATGATTACAGTACAGGTCAATTTCAAATTTGATTTTACTGTCTAAAATCTTTTTCATAGAGTTTAGACACAGTATTGTTAACCCATGTCGGTTTGGCTTCAGGCCGGGGCGAAGTACCAGTGATGCAGTAATAAAAATGCTCGGCTCAATCTACTTTCTTGAAAATAATGGATATGCAGTGGGCCTCTTTGTTGACCTCAGAAAAGCCTTTGATACAGTAGACCACAACATTCTACTGCTAAAATTAGAACATTATGGAATAATGAGGGACGGACATTGTGACCAATAATGACTTCAGCAGCCTGATCGATTATCATAGGGGTTCCACAAGGTAGTGTTCTGGGCCCTCTACTATTTCTTATCTGCATCAGTGACCCTCCAGATTCTTCACAGGAACTTTAATCAGTTCTGTTTGTGGATGGCACAACTTTAGTCATTTCAGCAGCTGATCCAGCTGCTCTTAACAACACAGTAAATGTTGAACCTGCTAATATATTGACTTGGATCACAACTAATGAACTCACACTCAGTATTGACACAGCATTCTATATAGTGTTTGTGATCAAATCAATGTTCATTTGAATGTAAAGATAAATAATATACCAGTCAGTTGGCAGGATGAGGGTAAATTCTGGAGAATACACCTGAATAGTAAACTAAAATTCAATACACATACATCCAGAACATTTCTAAAAAAAAAAAAAAATTCAAAATGGTGGACATTCAAAGATTTGCTATGTCCCCTGAACATCCCATCTCATTTTGTACTACTCTCTAATCTATCCATACCTCACCTATGGTGTCTGTATGTGGGGATTAGCAACAGCTAGCTACCCTAAGCCTGATGTTGCTCGATAAAAATCATCTCTCAGAATAACTCATTCAGGTTCCAGACAATACATATCTCCTTATTCAAAAGTTTCATTTTACTTCACATACAAAATATTCACATTTTCTACTGTGGATGCTATGCCTACAGGACTTTCAACTCAAGACATTAATCCAGAGCTTAAATTTTATCTGGAGAGCTGCAGCAAAACACACAGACACAGTACAGGGAACAGGTATCTCATTGATATTCCATATGTATGACTCAACCTGTTCAGAAGTTCCCCATCTGCCAACATCTTGTTGAAAAGCACCTATTAAATATCATAAAAATGATATATCCATTAATTGTCTAAATTTTTATTCTTTGATTTCACCACCCCAGTCAAATGCAGTTCATTTAACAAGTGTAAATTCAATGTAATTTATTGTAATTGACCATTTTGTCATTTGTAGCCATTGTACTTGTGATAGTAATGAATTACTCAAGTTGTACTTACACTCAGTGACTTAAGTTATATACAGTAGACCATCAATTAACACAGTTACGTTCCTGAAAATTGTGTGCAAGACAACATCGTGTGAAGCAAACTGAAGAAATAATGGGAAAATTAAGGTTATATTCCTTGAACCTCCCAAAATACCAAACAAACTTTTTTTTTTAGGTCTCCAAATTGTAAAAAATAAAAATGATGTAATTGTAGTTCATTGTCGTGATGTATTATGTTTAATGCATTGCTTAAGGCTACAAATGTTACAGGAATATTATTTCTTACTTTATATTATGGTTGCTTGTACGTATATGTCAATGATTCTAAACAGAGTGGAGATGGATCAGCAAGTTTATTTAGGCACAGGTAAAACAAAAGTGCAATTATTATACATAGTTAAAATACCTAGGATAACCCCCCCTCCCCCCAAAAAAAAAGTCAGTTATTTCCACATGGGTCCTTGGGATGCTGTGGCCCTACTGGGCTGAGGTGGATGGTTGGGGCTTTGGCACTAAAGTCAATGGTTGTACTGGAGTAGTCAGAAATTTTGTAATGTGTCTTTGGTCTCTCTTTATCCTGCAATATTTTATACAGCTGATGGTAAGGCATCATCAGTTGCTCTAGGCCCCAAAAGAACATATTCACTAGTTGTCATTGCTTGTTGATGTTGAAATATGCTATCAGCTATCACTTGCAAATATAAGTAAAAAATACCACATTTTACCAGCTAAGAAATGATTTTTTACTAAATGTGTCCAGAGTAATACCCACCATAATATAAATGCAAGCTATCCAAGAAAACGTGAAATTTTTTTCATATAAAATCACAAAATGCTTTTAGGGTTGAAGAATTTTTAAAAAAGTTATGAAATAATAGAGAATCTTTTTCTGAAGGTAATGAAACCAAAAGTACAAAATTTGATGGAAAATTTATGGAATTACACTCTTGCAAAGTTAGAGAGGTCTGCAATATTTACGCATTGGCAATTTCACCCACTTTGAGCCCTATTTTTGGTCAATTCCATTGTTCCAGTCGACCAAACTCATAGCTATTTTGCTAGTATGCCTTCTGTTCTATCGATTGAGTACAAGAAACTGCCCATTTACCTATTTCAATTATTCAATAAAGTGATCAGAAATTGGCAATTTTGCCAATTTCACACAAAATTAAAAAAATGCCAATTTTCAGAATAAGGTCCAGAACAAACAGTGCAGACATTTTTCTTTATTCATTAGTCACATCTCCAGGCCCCCCTCTTATGTTACGCTTACTTTCTATTTTTAATTTTTATTCACACAAAAATTTACTGTTATGCAGACTACTGCATTATTGTAATACTATGTAGTTGTATAAATAATGTCAGTGCATTCCTAAATGTGTACTATGGAATATCGGCAAATATTGAACATTTCCACTACTTTGAGCTCAATTTCAAGCTACGTATATACTTTGTCCTAAAACCAATCAAAATTATCTCTATTTTTGTAATACAGTGGTGCCTCGGTTTTCGTACAGCTCCCAACTCGAACAATTATGTAAGTGTGTTATTGTAAGTGCTTTTGTAAATGTATTTTTGGGAGTCTGAAACAGACTAATCTAATTTACATTTCTTTATGGGAACAAATTCGTTCGGTAACGGTACTCGAACAGCATTCTGGAATGAATTATCAACGAAAACTGAGGTATATCTTCCATTCTGTCAAATGAGACAAAGAAACCGAGAATACAACTATAAAAACCACACAAAAATACACTGTAAAGTCGCTGTTTTAAACCATAAACATAGTCATGCACTTTGTGTTGCACATTTACGACATAGACCCATTCTCTCATATCTAGGCCCAAATTGACCATTCACAGCTTATCTGAGTGAGCTGAGCCCATGGCGTTGTATTGCGGGATTGATACTTGCTTCATAGCCATGATAAAACGGGACTGACCCTGAAAAGATTAATCATAGACACAGATCCTAGAATTGTATGGGACACATGTGCAGACCAACAAGACGTGAGAGGTGGGACGGAGGAGACAGGGAAGGAAGCTAGACCTCTCCTACAAAGATAGTGGACTGACCCATAGGCAGGCTGCCTGTGAGCCCACTAGATGGAGGGGAAAAAATCCCAAAGTCTAGCTTGTGGCACAACAGATTTTCTTCCCAGAAGTGGCACTGTGCTAGTCATATTTTTTGAAGTGTCCATTGAAAATATGGTGCAATCGTGTAATATAAAACATGTTAAATGATCGTGTGTTAATCGACGGTCTAGTATGTAAGTCTTATACAGTGGACCCTTGAGTAACGTAAAAACTTCATCCCAGAAGCCTGCTCAAGTGCCATTGTAGATGAATGGTTCAGAGAACCGACAAGTTATAAATTAGACACATATGCAACACTTGGGTATCTTTATTGAGGAAACGTTTCGCCACACAGTGGCTTCATCAGTCCAATACAAAGTAGAAAGGTATAAGGAGAGGAGGAGTTTGAGGTAATCAGTCCCTCGGCCTGGAGTCGATGTGTTCAGTCCATCAATCTTGTTAGAAGCTTGGGATCTTGATACAAACGAATTCTTCAACACTTGTCCAACCTTTGGACGAAGACCTACTTCGAATAGTGGATGGTACCACTATGACCCCGCCTCCTCCTGCTTCACCTCACCTGATTACAGCATATAAGCCACCTTTACGGCCTTGTGCTGCACTTCTAACAAGATTGATGGACTGAACACATCGACTCCAGGCCGAGGGACTGATTACCTCAAACTCCTCCTCTCCTTATACCTTTCTACTTTGCACTGGACTGATGAAGCCACTGTGTGGCGAAATGTTTCCTCAATAAAGATACCCAAGTGTTGCATATGTGTCTAATTTATATCAAGTGCCATTACTGAACGAATTTACTCCCTTAAGGAATAATGTCACGTAGGTTAGTCTATTTCAGACCCCCAAAAATACACTTCCACAAGCACTTACAATATTATACTTACATAATTGTACGATTTCCGGGGTGTTCGTTACTCGGGGGTCCACTGTATTTAGTTTGGCCAAAATGCATTTCATAATTACTGTAGTGTGTTTGTTGTGAGCATTCAGTTGTATTAGATATATCTATTATAAAGAAAAATAAGACAATACCACGCCTGGAACAAATAATCTGCTGCACATAAGAGAAACTGAAAACTTTGTACTGAAACATCATCGTAAGTTTGTCTCTCCTGTGAGCGGGTTATATGTGTATATTTATTATAATAGATCAAAATCAATATACAATCAGCTGGAATGTACAACTGCTCTAACTACTTTGTATGGCTCATCACAAATTTTAATGTTAATTTTTTTTTTATACTTTATATTGTGCTGAAGATGAGTGAATGTGGATGACTCATGGCGTATGTCAGCAGTTTTATGACAGGAAACAGGCAAGCAAGAAAAAAAAAATAAAGGTTGGTAACTGAACACAGTCTGTTTAATATGGCCCATCCTTATGAAAATTTATTTTAAAGCATTGAGAAATATTTAAAGAAATTTGGTTGTTCTCTTATGGACTGAGTTCACAAGGTGAAATTGCTGTTTTTGCTTTTTTTATCAGATATTCTTTAACCCTTAAACTGGCAGTGGGGTTAAAAGGAAATTCTATTGCCAAAATGTGTCTTTGGATTTTTTTTTTGTACCAAAAAATTAGCCTTGATTTTACACATTTTAAAATACAGACAATGAAAATTTTGTTAAAACTTATCAGGAAATAGTTGTTTGAAGTTTGTGGAAGTGACCTTCATATAATAACATGGTTGCATCCAACACATTTCCAGTTGCATGCTATTAGTGTTTTGGGCCTTTTTTTCTAATTTTCTCCTATCAAAACATACACATATTTTCAGACCATATTTACATGATATTGTGTTCAGCAACTAATTATTTTTTATTTGAACAAAATATTTACTGACATTGTTCAGTCTTGGTACTCCCTATTTTTTGTTATACAGTGATCCCTCGGTTTTCGCCGAAAATTCGTTCCAGAATGCTGCTCAAGTGCCATTACCGAACGAATTTACTTCCTTAAGAAATAATGTCACGTAGGTTAGTCTATTTCAGACCCCCAAAAATACACTTGCAACATCACTTATGAAAATACACTTAAATAAATGTTTGAGTTTGGAGATGCACGAAAACCGAGGGACCACTGTACTTGTATATTATGTGCACTGTACACTTGCTATCACAGCAGGGCTCAATGCACAGTGGAGTTTTGCAAGTTTTGCGCATGAATCATTGTGTCCTTGCATTTCCTTGTTTTTTTAGTGGTGTTTGAGCATGCATAACACATCTGGGCATGTTTGTTCTTCTCATTGGAAAGAAGTTGTGTTATGTAGTGGTTCAAAGCATATCAAGATTGTCCTTGCTTGATGGATCATCTGTAGTGGCAGCAGCACTTCTCTCTATCTTCATAATCATACAACTCCAAAGTCCTCATCACTATCTTCAGTACTAGACTCAGCCTGGACAAATAGCAATTTGGCCAATAGTCCATGGAGTGTTGGGATGTCCAAGACGAGACATGTTAGCAAACTGTTCCCATAATGCCCAGTGTGGCGGAGGAATTTTTTTACTGGTGCGCACACCAACAACGCTAACCTACTTTATTCCATGTAGGTCTAACATTCCTGATTGCAACTGTTTTGAAGGAGCTAGAATTTAAACATTGATCTATGTGTGGGGCACCATATGCACACCCATTGTGTGTGGCACTTTGAGAATGAAGTGGAAATTAGTTGACATCTTGATTTTTTATCATACCCCTTTTCTGCTAGCATGTGCCAAAACTATAAATAAAATTTTGTTGAAAATTTAATGTGTATTTTCCCTCTTGGTAACCTTTATGGTTTATTTTCATCAGCTATCATGGGAACCATTCAGCTCCATCACAGACCAACCTTTATGGTTTACTTTCACCTGCTATCATGGGAACCATTCAGCTCCATCACAGACCGACCTTTATGGTCAGCTTCACCTGCTCTCATGGGAACCACTCACTTTTATCTCAGACTACTGCTAAGCAAAGAATAGTGTGGAAGGTGAATCTGTTTTTTTTTTATATATGACTGGTGAATGTGTATTGGGCTCATTTAAGTACAAATCTGTCATGAAATGTTAATTTTTTAACAGTACACATTTTCTTTTCTTGTAGCTTGAAGTATAAAAATAAACCTTGAAATTTTTTCAAAATGTACTAGATAGATTTTTCCATGCTCAGATCTCTTCTTTCTAGATTTTCCTTAAGAATGTCAACATTAACCAGATTCGGCTGATGTATAAAGACTTGCAAAGGGCTTCTGAAGCAAATTGAAAAGCCATATCTGCCATATCTGTACGAGCGTTGACCCACGAAACCCTCTCCAGGTATAGGATTTTTGTAAAAAAGAGCTGTTAATTTCTCGTTTCAAAATGGTTTCTCTCGTCCATCGATAAATTTTAAATTAATGGGACATAGAAATACAGTACAATACCTGTATGGCAAATCTCCTTTTGGTTGGCTTCATAAAGGGAAAGTATTTGTTCAAATATTTTCTATGTTAGTGCAATAATTTTTGTATATGATAAAAAAAAAAAATTGTGTATTTTCTATTCAGGTTACAGATTATGCAGGAAATGTGATTTTTTTTTCCTTGAAACTTTTTATTTTTTCTTGATTGATTTTGGGTTAAAATTTCTTATTGTATTCATATATGGTACTAAAATATTGCATACATACTGTATTCATGTATTTTATTAAAATGTTCACAATGGCATGTTTTATCAGACCAGCTTACAAATATGACCCAAAATTTTTATTACCTGAAAACCACTGCCACTGTCACGTTGAATAATCTCACATCCACTATAATTAACCAAGGTAGAAATAATTGAATTTTCAAGTGTAATTATCTTTTGAAGGTCCTGTGCCCATAATTTTCATACTGATTATTCTTTTTTTTTGTGTGTAATTGCCTCTGTTCATAAAACAAGGTGTTCTAGAATTCATTACAGAAGATGTACCGTAGTCCTATTTATTGTACAATATATTTCTCTAAATATTATTACTGTGGTTGCCTGTTGCTGGAGACTTAGGTCATGTTCATAAGTCTTCAAGGGGTCTAGACTCTTGTTTTACTATTCCTTAAGTTTGATGGACATATTTTACTTATAGGTTGGAATCATTTAACTCAAGTGTTTAATAGTATACTGTACTTGTACTTGTAATTTTGTCTGAAAAAGAGTCTATTCCATCTTTTGACTGTGTGACATGATTATCGATTATTGAGCCTAGTGAGAATTAAAACACATTGCAGCATTTGATTAATTAGGCCTTACGACAGTAGTGGCTACGGCTCACAATCGTTGATCGTGTCACCTCTCATGAACATGGCCGTTGTTTCTCTTGTAGGGCCCGGGCTCTGGACTCCTTCCCATGCCACCCTCCCCGCGCTTCCCCTGCTGTGTCTGTGGCCGCATGTTCGGCAAGAAGCACCATCTTAAAGACCACATGTACACGCATACTGGGGAGAGGCCATATCAGTGCCCTGTGTGTGGCTCCGCCTTCACTCAGAAGTCCACCATGAGAAGACACGTTCGCAATGCTCATCACCAAATATTTGAACAGATGTAAAAATCTGGTTTTGTGGTTTAATTTTATCTGTTAATGTAAGTTTGATGCTGTTTACCTCCTATTATAGGGGTGCAGGTGAGACAGGAAAACTTGTATACAGTACTTGAATAAAAAAAATTGTAAATCTTTGTTTTGCCTTATCTGTTGTTTAATAATATTTTAATAATGTTCTGCCGTGAAAGAAATCTTTTATTTTTCCTGTACAGTCCTTTAAGTTTAAGCAAAATGTTTGTTGTCTCGAAATGAAATTCAGTTATGAGTAACCATATCTGGTGTGAGAGCAAGCTGTGAGGGCAGTCATCCCTGGAACCATTAAAAGATGTATTGATAGGCATTAATATTCAAATTGGAAATGACAACTAGGCAACAACTTCTAGTTGGGGGGTTGCAAGCTACCTTATAATTTGTTGAACTCATCAAAATCACTTGCCAAAGCAATGCATAAATTGTCACTATATTTTTCATGTTAATACATGTACACTTAAGTCATTCCATAATTAATCAATCCACAGTTTGAAGTAGGAATCATAGACAGTGTTTTCGTTTGCCTTGATAATAGTCCAAGATGAACTGAATGTCTTAGTTTCCTCCCACACTTGTGGGTAAATGGTGATTTTTTCCAGCCATGATATTGTGACTTCATCACTTCAGACATATTGACCCCTCATTTTGTGCTTTTCAAAATAATATAGTAACTAATGTTCTTAATTTTTATGCAAGGGATTTCTGATATATGGATTAATTTGTCGTCCTCCTTTGTATGTTTTCTGGCATAGCTGCATTCGTTCTTTAATGTGGAGCCAGATCTTCATTGCATCTCCTTAATAGTCTTATTATTAATAGAGTTATATTATGTTGGAATTTACGTTATTACTACTACATACTGTATGAAGCTAAGCAGTCTGTTACCATTGCTTTACGTATTAAAAAAAATGTATGCCTTGCCTTGGTTTAAGATTTATAACTACTTAATTTATAAATGCTGTGATTATTTTTCCCTTTACTAATTTGTAAGTGCCCAATTTTTTTTTTTTTTGTCTAAAAGATTAAGAACTTGCATTTGTCCATGTTCAGTTGCCTCTGCTACTTTTTCTACCTCTTCATCCTGATGTTTCTTGTTTTATTTGTGAGCTTACCTGTTCCAATACTAGCCTGTGGAACTCTACTTTTGAACTTGTCTATTTTCTTTACCCATTTGAGTTTAACCCTTTGACTGTTTCGGTCGTATATATACGTCTTATGAGCCACTGTTTCGGACGTATCAATACGCCTAAATTCTAGCAGCTTCAAATCAAACGGGAGAAAGCTGGTAGGCCCACATATGAGAGAAAGGGTCTGTGTGGTCAGTGTGCGCAGTATAAAAAAAATCCTGCAGTACATAATGAGAGAAAAAAAACTCTGACCATTTTCTGGATTAAAACGCCTACTTTGAGGTGTATTTTCGTATAGTATTTATGGTTGTATTCTCTTTTTTATGGTCTCATTTGATAGAATGGACAACATAATACAGAAATATAGATGATTTTGATTAGTTTTATGATGAAAACGACCTTCAAATTGAGCTAAAATTAGGGGAAATGTTCGATTTTTGCAAATGTTCAAGATTATTATTATTATAATCAAATAGAAGCGCTAAACCACAGGGGTTGCAAATGTTCAAGAGTAAACAAAACACGCCACGCGTCCAATACACATCAAACAAATTGCCAATTTCTGATCACTTTATTGGGTAGTTGAAATCGATAAATTAGGGGTTTCTTGTACTCAATCGATAGAACAAATGGAGTTCTAAAGAAATATCTATGAGTTTGGTCAACTGGAACAATGGAATTTACCGAAAATAGGGCTCAAAGTCGGCAAAATTGCCGATGCGTATATATTGCTGAGATCACTAACTTCGCGAGACCGTAATTCAGTGAGTTTTCAATCAAATTTCAAACTTTTGGCGTCTTTACCATCGGGAAACGATTCTCTATTATTACATAAGAAAAAATAATTTATTTATTTTTTTTTAAATTTTGCGACAACAGGAGAGCACTCAGGATTGAGGGTTGCGACAGTCAAAGGGTTAAGCAGTGTTGCCCATCAGTCAACCAAGCCTTGATGCAGTGCTATCACTTTTATCTGTCTTTTGTGTGGATTCCTCTCAGAAGTTCACCTGCTACCTAAAGTCCTGATAGGCAATACCAGGAGGAGTATACCTCGAGATTGTACCAGGGGTCCTTGCCCTAGTGGCCCAGTTTATGTGCAAGCCACACAGTGGATCAGCACCTGATCAACCAGGCTGTATATTTTGTAAACTCCTCAGTAAACCCAGATTAATAAAAAAATTTAGAGTATGGTTTTATAATAGGGCTGTCCTGTTAAACTTAAACTTAAGTCCTTAAACATCTGAAGCTTTAGAAATTGATAAGTTTATGATATATAGTAGAACCCCCATATTTACTGATTCGGTATCCATGGTTCCATGGCCTGAAAATAACCCCTAATTTTGCTTAATAATTGCCCCAAAGTGCAAAAGTAGTGATGCTAGCAGTTCTTCAGAGCCTAAGAGAAGCTGTGAAATGCTTCCCATCAGTGAAAAAGTGCTAATTCTAGACTTACTGTGCATAATTTATCAATTAACCTTTATCATGGGTATGTATGTAAACGAAAAATGACTTGTATATAGGGTTTGCTACTATCCACTGTTTCAGGTATCCATGGTAGGTCTTGGAATGTATCCCTTGTGGATACGGGTGGTCCTACTGTACTGAATTCTGCCTCTCCTCACTTAGCAACGTACTCGTTTACCGACGACTCACTTACGATGGGCTCTCTGACCAGTATGCATAACTAAATACAGTGAGCCCCCGATTTTCGTGATTAATCCGTTCCAGAAGGTGTCATGAACACCGAATATCATGAACTCCGAATCTATTTTCTCCATAAGAAATAATGGAAATAAAATTAATCCGTTCCAGACACCCAAAAGTATTAAAATAAAATATTTTGTTGAAGATTTTTTTACAGCATATAGACATTAAATTACACACAAACCAATGAGAAATAAAGAAATAATAGTGCAATAATATGTCACTTACATTTATTGAAGAGTTGTTGATGTGTGGAAGACGGAAGGGGAGAGGATGGAGTAGTATTCTAGTGTTCGGAAGGGGAATCCCCTTCCATTAACACTGTAGGTGGCAAGTTTTTTTCTGGGGTTACTGGCCTTTTTTCTTTTAATGCCACTAGGACCAGGTTGAGAGTCACTGGAACTTGCTCTCACAAAAAATCTGTCCAGGGAGCTCTGTGTCTGACGTTTCTTTAAAACAATGGGACACCACATTGTCATTGTACAGGTTGCCAGCACGGCCTGCAACAGCTTTGTTAGGGTGATACTCATCCATAAAGCCTTGCACATCAGTCCATTATGCAATGATCTCCTTCAGTTCTACTGTATTTCTGACATTCTTTACCACAGGGCTGGCACTAGGAGCTTTCTTGGGGCCCATGGTGGCTTATTTAGCAGTTGCAAGCACTAAAAACACTGGAATAATGACAATATATCTGGTATGAATGCATGGGTGGTGGTCGCTCGCTGGTAAACAATAGCCCACTGACGCTGAATGGAGTGCCCGGGCCCGCTCAGGCCACGCGTATGCGTCCAGGACGAATCATGAACTCCGAGCGAATTCATGAACACCGAGCCAAAATTTTCATGAAAAAACTTAACGAACACCGACTTTAACGAACTCCGACGCTCATGAACACCAGGGGTTGACTGTAATGTATAATAGAGCTGATTTCCTCTATTCTGTTTATTACAATACAGCCTCTCCTCACTTAACGATGGAATTCTGTTCCTGAGACCACATCAGTAAACGAATTCGTCATTAAGTGAGGAGCACACTATAATGGTACCTCTTTAAGGGGGGCTCCTTGTCGCGGTAAAGAGGCTATCGGTCTGAGGAATTGGACCTCTTGGTCTTCTTCCTCAGACCGAACCTAATTACCCCCAATCCCCCCACCTCTTTCCCATCTTCCCCATCCTCCCTTTTCCCTTTCCTCCTCCTCCTCATCCCTCCATTATTTCCTTCCCATTTTTACCCTGGGAGCTTCTCTCCACAGGCATTCTAGTTCCTAGGTAGGGGGAAGGGTACCGTGGTCCAATCCCATTCCGTTGAGGTTCTTGGCGGTGGTGTAGTTTGCCGTGGAATCTGGATCGCCTGGGGATGTCCCGTTCCCTCTCCGGTCTCACGGGGGGTGGCTTTGGGTGTCTTTCGTGCAACGGGTGTATCTCTGGAGGCCCCCTTTCGGATTCCGAGGGTGGTGGCCGAAAGAGGTATGCTTTGTGGTGGGTATACGGCCGCCCTCTTTTTTGTCCGCCGAGGTGGCTCGGCGAATGTGAGGTTGCTATCCCAGATTGCTGGTTTACTGGCATGAAGGGTAGTGTATGGCACGGGTTCCATGCAGCATCTGCACTACTTGCGGTGTTGAGGTCCTCTTGGGCGCGGAGGGGGATTTATGCCCATTTCATTCCTCCTAGGAGCTATTCCTCCACGTTTCCCCCTTTTTTTATTATTCTTTTTTTTTTTTTTTTTATTTTTTTTTCTTAAAAACAAAAAGAAAAGTAACCTAACCATGGATGCTCTAATCCGTGAACCTACCCCTGGGCCCCCTAATACCTAATACCCCTAATACCCCCTAATACCCCTGTACCTCTTGCTGGTGCCGGTTCGTCACCTGCTTCAGGTACCGGGGTTCCGACTGGCCCTTTCGATACGTCTGACCTTCGCTCTTCTCTGACCTTGATTCCGGCTTCTCCCTCAACGGTGCAGAAATTTTCGAATTGCTCGTCCGTCACACGTCGGACCACCACCGGTCCCACATTCAAACGACCAAGACCCTTACATGATGATTCGACACTTCCTTCTCATTCATTTTAGAAACGACCAGCACGTCAGGCACTCCCCTTAAACACTTTGTTTCACACTACTCAATGGACAAAGTTTTTTACTCTAAGACCGACTACTCCAACTACCTATCTTTCCGATCGTAGTATTGGTAAAGCTCTCCTACGCCATGTAGGTAAAGATATCTCATTTCACGCTCTCAAGAGCGGCACTCGCATCATCACGGTCCAGAATGCTGGCCAAGCTCGTGATCTTTCTCTTCTTACGACCATAGATACTATTCCTATCACTATTGACAAGCATCATTCTCTCAATTCTTGTAGTGGTACTGTCATTTTACCCCACACCATTGTCCAACGGAATTTCCAGACATGTGGTGATGACATTTTGGAGCAGCTTGAGCTCCAAGAACTCCCTATCCTTAAAAGTTGACACTTTTGTCCTCCCTGCCAATAAGCGAAGACGTTATCCTTGCAATATAGCTCGTTTAACATTTGACTGCCGTGACCTTCCACCTTCGGTCTACATTGCAGGTCAACGTTTACAAGTTCGAAAGGTGACCCCTACACCGCAACAGTGTAGAAACTGCTGGCGTTTTGGTCATCCAGCGAAATATTGCAGGTCCATGGCCGAATGCCCAGTCTGTGGTGCCGACGACCATGCCAGTCCTTGTAATCTACCTCCCTCTTGCCTTAACTGTCATGAGGCGCATCCATCGTACTCTTGCCGTTGTCAGGTTTACCTGAATGAGCGGGAAATCCGTTGTCTCAAAGAGGCGGAAGGCTTCTCATATGCTATGGCCGTCTCTCATCTACGCCTTCAAGGGAGACTTCCTCGTATTTCCTATTCTCGCATTGCTAAACGTCGCCCCACTTGTAGGGTCCCAACTTCCCCGGCTTCCTCTGTGGTTGCCCCATCCTCAGTCACCCCTGTCTTGAATCCTTTTGCTGTTCTTGGCTCCGAGGTCCCTACCTCGGCATCCCATACTGTCCACACCCCTTCCTCTACTCACTCGCACAGTTCTGTGTCTACATGCCCTCAGCGCCCCCCTTCTTCTCATAAGTCCGGCAAAAAATCCCCATTGCCGGGTTCTTCACCTCCGACTAGTTCTGTAACGTGTGTGGAGGTTCATCCTCCTCCTCGTTCAATGTCTTCATCCCCTGTCCCCTCCCACGTTCCTTCCTTGACTGCCCCTTCCCAGGCCGCTTCCACTCCTGTCCCCTCCCAAGCCCTTTTGACAGTTTCCTCTTCCATCTCGCCCTCTACTTTAGTACAGTCTATAGTCTCCCCGATGGTTGCTCACCCTCCTTCTTCCATTTCTAATGTAGTCCCCCATTCTGCATCTTTGTCTTCCGAAACACTGGAAGCTATTGCAGAATTTATTACAGAGACTGGAACGTTGATGGACACCTCTCCACCTCCGGTTCCTCCTCCTCTCTCTTCTCCGTCTACACCCCACCTTCCTTCACAACATCCAACTTCTCTGATTACAGGTCTTCCGCTGCCTCCACACGCTGCCTCCACACGTGGACTTTTCAAACCCCTAGTCCATAGATACCTCTAACTTCGACTTTTATCTTTCTCTTCATACATCATGGCTTATTTGCAGTGGAATATCCGAGGCCTCAGGGTAACCGGTGAGCTTCAGGTGTTGCTCTCCCAGTTTTCCTGTTGGGGTCTGTTTGCAAGAACCCAAATTACAATCCGTTGTTATCCGTCCTTTTCGGGGCTATGATTTATTATATTCATCGGTTTTTTTTCCGATGGAACCTTTAACGAAAGTGCTCTTCTTATGGGCACTGGTATTCCATGCCATCAGCTCTATGTTCATTTTCTCTACATTACACTGCAACCCGTATCCACTTGAATAAGTGGTATACACTCTGTTCTTTATATCTCTCTCTCCTTCTCGGGCATTGTCTATCCCAGATGTTGATTTTCTGGTTTCTTCCTTGTTGCCACCCTTCTGTTACTTGGAGATTTTAATGCACACCATTTTCTCTGGGGGTTGCACTGTGACTCCTTGCATTCAGTTGGAGGCATTTCTTTCTTCTCTTCCCTTCCATGTTTTAAATACGGGTACTCCCACCCATTTTGATCCTTGAACTCATTCTTTCTCTTGCATCGATCTCTCCATCTGCTCTTCCTCAACTGTCCTTGACTTCACCCAGTCTGTCCTCCCAGATTTACATGACAGCGATCATTTTCAAATTCAAATTCCTTATTTCTGGTAATATACAAGGTGGGGTGTACTTATAATTATACATTTTATGAAGTAGATATTACAAGATGGCCAATAATATGCCTAGTTATGCCTAGGCTTTTCAGGCAGTCTTATGATAGGTCTTACTCAATAGCGACACAATGATAATACAGATAGTAAGGTTAGGTAATTGTAGTGATTAGCTAGGTTTACAAAATTGAGGTACTGGAATTTAAACATTTAAGAATTTAACAATTAGTTTATATATTAATGGTAAAGGTGATGTATTGGCATAATACAGTTTTTAAATTGGAGTGTCTTAGGCAAACTTATGACTAGCTTAAGAATTATGAAGCAACAGTTGTATTAGAATTTTGGTTAGTCCTGTGCATATTAAGGGAATCACAGATATCAATAAGTGTATTTTGCTGTGGATATGTGCAAGATAAAGTAGTTTTCATGTGGTTAGATACCGGTTGGGTACGTGAGTGAGATAAGATTTTTTAATGGTGCTTTTGAAAATGGAGGTTGTGTCTGCAGTTCTAGAGTTTTCAGGCAGGAGTTCCAGATTTTAGGCCCTTTTATGTGCATTGAATTTTTGTATAGATTTAGTCGGACACAGGGAATGTCAAAGAGATGTTTATGTCTGGTATTATGTCTAGGGTCCTGTCACAACTGTCAAGAAAGTGTTTTAGCTCTGGGTTAAAGTTGGAATTAATGGTTCTATAAATGTAGATAGCAGAGTAGTAAGTATGGATGTTCTGAACAGTGAGTAGGTTTAGGTCTTTGAAGAGTGGGGGTGTGGCCTAGCGTTGGATTGCGTGATAATTCTTACTGCGGCTTTTTGTTGGGTTATTATTGGCTTTAGGTGGGTAATTGCTGTTGATCCCCATGCACAAATGGCATATGTGAGGTAGGGATAGATGAGTGAGTAGTATAGTGTGAGTAGGGCTGATTGTGGTACATAATACCATATCTTAGAGAGGATCCCCACAGTTTTGGACACTTTCTTTGTTATGTGTTGGATATGGGTGATGAATTTCAGGCTGCTGTCAAGGTGAAGGCCCAGGAACTTGCCCTCATTATGTTTAGCAATAGGTGTAGTGTTGATCTTAATGTTTAATTGTGGATCACCTGCTCTGTTGCCAAACATAATATAGAAGGTCTTATCAGTGTTGAGAGTAAGTTTATTGGCTGTCATCCATGTTGATATTTTTATTAATTCGTTGTTAACAATGGTATTAAGCTTGGCAAGGTTTGTGTGGGAGATGACATAAGTTGTGTCTTCAGCAAAGTGTATTGGTTTCAGGTGTTGTGATACATTGGAAAGATCATTGATGTATAAGAGGAAGAGCAGGGGACCAAGGACACTTCCCTGCGGTACTCCGGTGTCTAGTGGTAGTGTTGTGGAGGATGTCTTTAATAGTGACATACTGATACCTATTAGTGAGGTAGGATTTGAAGTATGCTGGTGCATGACCTCTTATTCCAAAGTGGTCAAGTTTGTGGAGTAGGATGCCGTGGTTTACTGTGTCGAAAGCTTTCCTTAGGTCAATAAAAAGTCCTAATGGATATTCCTTACTTTCGAGTGCTGTGTAAAGCAGGTCTATCATTTTTACTATTGCATCATTAGTGCTTTTATTTTTCCTGAATCCAAATTGACAGGGGTTGAGTATGCTTTATGTCGTTATAAACGAGTATAATCTCTCGTGCACAAGTTTCTCGAAGATTTTGGATAGCAACGGTAGATTTGATATAGGCCTATAGGTGTTTACGTCTGTGGGGTCACCACCTTTGTGTATTGGTGTAACCCTTGCTGTTCCAATCATCTTCATGTCCCCTTTGTATTCTCCACCTCCTCGTTGCCCATGCTGGCAATTTGACCGGGCGAAATGGGACCTTTAATTTGTTTAACCTGATTTAATTAATTTTATAAATAAGACAAAAGTATAAAACTATGTTTTAATAATGTCATGTCTAAACTATGTTCAAATTTCATAGCTTAAATACTCAACTATACTCATATTGTAAACTATTTACTAAAATTCTTACCATTTAGTTTAAAGTTAATTTTAAGTCTGCCCAAAATGCCCTGCATATTAGGGGCTTTTGGCATGTACACCTCATAACATCTCATAACCCATTGTAATTCTTTGTATCATGTCCAAATAAACTATTACTATTACATCGTACTGCCTTTCATGAGGCTCCTTCCTCGTCCTCCATTCATGAGGTTTTACATATCTTCTTGTCCTCCGTCTTAATTGCAGCTTCACATTCTATCCCCCAAACCTCGGGCAAGCATTCTCAGAGGTGTGTGCCTTGGTGGTCTCCTGCTTGTGCTCGGGCAGTACGTTTGAAATGCACTTCGTGGAGCAGGTACCGATATAACAGAACCACAGAAAGACTCCTTGATTTTAAGCAGAGGAGAGCAATTGCTTGCCGTGTCATATGCGACGCTAAACGCACTTGCTGGTGGGATTACGTTTCCAATATCACCGGCTTCCTTGATGAGTGCAGTCTGGAAGAAAGTGCGGAAATTGAGTGGTAAATTCTCCCCCGACCCGGCTCCTATTCTTTGGGTTGCCAGTGTCGATATAGCACACCCTCTTGCCGTTGCCACTGAAATTGGTAATCATCTGGTCCGCATTTCTCAGGGGCTCCATCTATGCCCCTCGTTCCTTTCTTCTAAGTCTGCCAGCAAGTTAAAGCCCTTACATTATAAGATTCTTCTCTGAGAGAAGAAAAATCTAAGGGCTTTAACTTGCTGGCAGACTTAGAAAAAAGGAACGTGGGGCATAGATGGAGCCCTGAGAAATGTGGACCAGATGATTACCTTTTACCCTTCAAGAACTGGAGGCAACACTCTCCGCTTGCCGATCATCGGCAGCTGGGCCAGACGGCATACATATTCATATGCTACAGTATTTACATCAGTCTCCTCTTGCTGTCCTCTTACGACTCTTTAATCTTATATGGTCACAAGGAGTTATTCCCCAGCTGTGGAAAGTCTGCTATTGTTCTCCGTTTTTGCAAACCGGGTACAGTAGAACGTCATTTAGCACGATAGTTACGTTCCTGAAAAAGTCGTGTTAGATAATTTCGTCTTAAATAATTAACAGAACTTATGGGAAAAATAGGGTTACGTGTTTGATAGTCCCCAAAAAGCCAAACAAGTTTTTTTAGACCAACATATCTTGCAAAAATTGAAGGCGAATATGTAATTTTAGTTCATTGTCATGATCTATTACTGCTTAAGACTACAAATGCAATAGAAATAATAGTATTTCTTACCTTAAATTGTGGGTAATGATGTTTGTGAATGGTAGTGAAGAGTGGATATGGATGGTGTGGCCCTACTGAGCTGAGGTGGATATGTAATTGTAGTGCATTGTCATGATCTATTACTGCTTAAGACTACAAATGCAATAGAAATAATAGTATTTCTTACCTTAAATTGTGGGTAATGATGTTTGTGGATGGTAGTGAAGAGTGGATATGGATGGTGTGGCCCTACTGGGCTGAGGTGGATAGTAGAAGTTCTTGAACTGAAGTCGATGGTTGAACTGAGTGTCTAACTTTAAGTCAGTCAAGCCATTCAGTAAGTCAGTCAAGCCATTCAGTAAGTCAGACAAGCCATTCAGTAGTCAGTCAAGCCATTCAGTAAGTCAGCAAGCTATTCAGTAAGTCAGTCAAGGCATTCAGTAAGTCAGTCAAGACATTCAGTAAGTCAGTCAAGGCATTCAGTAAGTCAGTCAAGCCATTCAGTAAGTCAGTCAAGCCATTCAGTAAGTCAGTCAAGCCATTCAGTAAGTCAGTCAAGCCATTCAGTAAGTCAGTCAAGTCATTCAGTAAGTCTATCAAGTCATTCAGTAAGTCAGTCAAGTCATTCAGTAAGTCAGTCAAGTCATTCAGTAGAGTCAGTCAAGTCATTCAGTAGGTCAGTCAAGTCATTCAGTAGGTCAGTCAAGTCATTCAGTAAGTCAGTCAAGTCATTCAGTAAGTCAGTCAAGTCATTCAATAAGTCAGTCAAGTCATTCAATAAGTCAGTCAAGTCATTCAGTAAGTCAGTCAAGTCATTCAGTAAGTCAGTCCAAGTCATTCAGTAAGTCAGTCAAGTCATTCAGTAGGTCAGTCAAGTCATTCAGTAGGTCAGTCAAGTCATTCAGTAGGTCAGTCAAGTCATTCAGTAGGTCAGTCAAGTCATTCAGTAAGTCAGTCAAGTCATTCAGTAGGTCAGTCAAGTCATTCAGTAAGTCAGTCAAGTCATTCAGTAAGTCAGTCAAGTCATTCAGTAAGTCAGTCAAGTCATTCCAGTAAGTCAGTCAAGTCATTCAGTAAGTCAGTCAAGTCATTCAGTAAGTCAGTCAAGTCATTCAGTAGGTCAGTCAAGTCATTCAGTAGGTCAGTCAAGTCATTCAGTAGGTCAGTCAAGTCATTCAGTAGGTCAGTCAAGTCATTCAGTAGGTCAGTCAAGTCATTCAGTAGGTCAGTCCAAGTCATTCAGTAAGTCAGTCAAGTCATTCAGTAAGTCAATCAAGTCATTCAGTAAGTCAGTCAAGTCATTCAGTAAGTCAGTCAAGTCATTCAGTAAGTCAGTCAAGTCATTCAGTAAGTCAGTCAAGTCATTCAGTAAGTCAGTCAAGTCATTCAGTAAGTCAGTCAAGTCATTCAGTAAGTCAGTCAAGTCATTCAGTAAGTCAGTCAAGTCATTCAGTCAGTCAGTCAAGTCATTCAGTCAGTCAGTCAAGTCATTCAGTCAGTCAGTCAAGTCATTCAGTCAGTCAAGTCATTCAGTCAGTCAGTCAAGTCATTCAGTCAGTCAAGTCATTCAGTCAGTCAAGTCATTCAGTCAGTCAGTCAGTCAAGTTAGTCAGTCACTCAGTCAGTCATTCAGTCAGTCAAGTCAGTCAGTCAGTCAAGTCAGTCAGTCACACAAACTTATGTTTACATCTTTTTATGTGTACAAAGTAACACTTCATTACGGCCAGGGTTATGTCTTGTCTAATATCTTTGTTTTCTTCGTTAATTCAAGATCAAAACACAATTCACTCTTTATTTTATTCTTCACAAACACAGCTGGCTTGTAGCCAGGACTTCTTAACGCATATGAAATATGTACGAATGCTGGGGTCCGTGGTGGGTGGGTAAGGCGGGTGGTGTCTGCTGAACCACAACAACAGTAGTAGTAACAAGACTGCTTGTGAGAATGGTTACTTGTTTTTCCTTCCCACAAACTGTAAGTAAGTTTATTCAGGTATACACAGATACAGTTACGAAGATTATCATACATGGCAGCATATGTGCAGAGAACCTAGGATAACCCAAAAAAGTCAGAGTGACAGTATTTCCATTGACTGACTTGGGTTATCCTAGGTTCTCTACACATATGCTGCTATGTATGATAATGTATGTAACTGTACTCACCTAATTGTGGTTGCAGGGGTCGAGACTCAGCTCCTGGCCCCGTGTATCTGAATAAACTTAGTTTACAGGAAGGAAAAACAACAAATTCCCTTTTCCTCAAAGCATGAGGATTCTTAGGCAGTAAATAACCATGCGCTCAAAATTTTTCCCCTCCTGCCGAACCGTGTAATATCATCTTTACATCGTGTAAGATGATAATGTGTCGCAAATCTTAAATCGTGCAATACCGGTAACGTGCAACATAATCTCGTGCTAAATGCCTCCCACTACCGTCCCATCGCTCTTACCAGTGCAGTTTGCAAAATGATGGAACGTCTAGTTAATAGACGTTTGATGTGGTATTTAGAGACACACAATAGTCTCTCCACTAGTCAATATGGCTTTCGTAAGGGCTGTTCTGCTATTGAACCCTTACTGCGCTTGGATATGTATATTCATAATGCCTTTGCTAATAACCACTCAGTTTTTGCCATCTTTTTTGACCTTGAGAAGGCTTATGACACAACTTGGAGGTATAATATCTTGGCCCAGGCCCACTCCTTAGGTCTTCATGGCAATATACCATTTTTCTTTAAGGCCTTCTTAACTGAAAGACATTTCCATGTCCAGGTTAGTAATGTCCTTTCCCCGGAGTTCGTCCAAGCTGAAGGTGTCCCCCAGGGATGTGTTCTGAGCACAACACTCTTTCTCCTTGCTATAAATAATCTGGCATCTGTTTTCCCATCCAATATTTGGTAATCGCTTTATGTTGATGACTTTGCTATAGCTTGTGCGGGTGCTGACTCTCACCTCATTGCAGTTTCCCTTCAGCATGCCATCAACTGGGTTTCTGATTGGGCCACCACTCACGGGTTTAAATTTTCTAGTGGCAAAACTCATCAAATTATGTTTACTGGACGTTCAGTGGTCTCTGATCATCCATTGTACCTATACAGCTCACGTATCCCAGAACGTGATAGTTAGGTTTCTCGGTCTTCTGTTTGGCTGTTGATTGTCCTATAAACCTCGCATTACCTCTCTGAAGGCGACTTGTCATAGCAGGCTGAACCTCCTTAAAACCCTAGCACATCTGTCATGGGGGGGCTGATCGTAAAACTCTCCTTCACCTGCATTCAGCCCTAATTTTATCGAACCTCGATTATGATGACCAGATATATTCGGCGGCCTCCCCTGCTACTCTTTCCAATTATAATCCCATCCATCACCAGGGACTGTGTTTATGCCTTGGTGCATTTCGTTCTTCCCTTTTGAGAGCCTCTATGTAGAAGCTCACATTCCATCCTTGTCCAATCGTCATGATGCACATTGCCTTCGCTATTATGTTCGCTCTCATGACCTCCGCAATCCTTCCATGTATAGGATTGTCACAGATGTTAGTAGGTGCTCTTTATTTGTTTGTCAACCCTGTTTACTTCGTTCCTTTTCTCTTTGTCTACATTCGCTCGTCTTCCTTTCAGCTACCACCTTTCTGTGTTCATGTGACATCTCCCTTTTCCCTACCCCCTTAGGAAGTTCCTGCTGTCCGTATCTGTTCTTTTCCTCTTCCTTGCGCGAAAGCCCAACTACCTAAGGTGGCTTCTCGCTCTCTTTTTCTAGACCACTTCCGTTCTCATTCCCATGCCATCGCAGTGTACACCGATGGTTCTAAGTCATCAGACTGTGTCAGATTCGCAGCAGTGTTTCCGGACAGCGTCGTGCGAGGGCACCTATTATCCTCAGCTAGCATATTTACGGCTGAATTGTATGCCATTCTTGTGGCACTTATCCATATTGCATCTATGCCTGTGTCACCATTTGTGGTCGTTTCAGACTCCCTTAGTGCTTTACAGGCTATCCAAAAATTTGATACACCTCACCCCCTAGTTCTTCGTATCCAACTTTGGTTACGCCGTATCTCTAGCAAACACAAAAATATTGTTTTTTGCTGGGTCCCTGGTCATGTTGACGTACAGGACGATGAACAGGCAGACACTGCTGCGTGGTCAGCAGTACATGACCTTCCAGTTTCATATAGAGGTGTTCCATTCACGGACTATTTTTCAGTCATTGCTACCCACCTTCGCACCCATTGGCAACAATGCTGGTCTGACCTGCTAAATAACAAACTTCATTCTATTAAACCAAGTATAGGTTTCTGGCCTTCTTCTTGTCACCAATGTCGAGGTTGGGAGACTACACTCTCCCGTCTTCGCATCGGCCACACTCGTCTTACTCATGGGTTTCTCATGGAGAGGCTCCCTGTCCCTCTCTGTGAGCATTGTCATGTTCCAGTATCTGTTCGACATATTCTGTTGGACTGTCCACGCTATCAACGAGCATGCAGAATTTACCTCCGTCATCTTCGCTCTGCTGCCCTTTCTTTAACTTCCCTTCTTGCTGATGGGCCCTCCTTTAATCCTGACTCTCTCATTGACTTTTTGACAGCAACTGACTTACTACACAAACTCTGAAGATTATACCTATAGCACTCCCCTCAGTCCCTTCTCCCTCAATCTCTTGCTACCCTCTATCCCTGCACTATCCACTGTCCTGCTGCACTCCATTCCCTACTAATCATCTCTCTCCCTCTTACAACTCATTTTCCCTGCATCCTGCCCTACCCTGCTGCGCTGTATAACCCCTGTGGTTTAGTGCTTCTTTTTGATTATAATAATAATAATAATCCTCCTGTTTGAATACCTGCCTCCACAAGCAGTCTATCTATAATAATAATAATAATAATATTTTTATTTCGATGCATGTTACATGTGTACACTGTTATTGGTAGTTACAATTATAGAACTCTAATGCAAGGAGAGCCACTGGCATGCCATGGCATTAGGGGCATGAAACCATGAAACAAGTGGTTTTAATCATTTAACAAACCTGATTGCATCTCGCTCCTCACGTGGTAGGCATGTACAATGTTTGGCCTCTTGAGTCAGGACATTGTTAGTGGGGTCGAATCCTGGTGGTTTCATTACTATATATACAGTCTCTTCTCACTT
>WNWK01013922.1:47500-53367 GCA_009830355.1 Cherax destructor
CACTCTCGAAGTCATTCTGTCTCGTTCCATTCTCTCCACATATCCGAACCACCTCAACAACCCCTCCTCAGCCCTCTGGATAATAGTTTTAGTAATCCCGCACCTCCTCCTAATTTCCAAACTACGAATTCTCTGCATTATATTCACACCACACATTGCCCTCAGACATGACATCTCCACTGCCTCCAGCCTTCTCCTCGTTGCAACATTCATCACCCATGCTTCACACCCATAAAGTGTGTTGGTATAACTATGCTCTCATACATTCCCCTCTTTACTTCCATGGACAAAGTTCTATGTCTCCACAGACTTCGAAGTGCTCCACTCACCTTTTTCCCCTCATCAATTCTATGATTCACCTTATCCTTCATAGACCCATGTGCTGACACGTCCACTCCTAAATATCTGAATAAATTCACCTCCTCCATACTCTCCCTCCAATCTGATATCCAATCTTTCGTAACCTATTCTCTTTGTTATCCTCATCACCTTACTCTTTCCTATATTCACTTTCAATTTTTTTCTTTTACATACCATACCAATTTCATCCACCAACCTCTGCAACTTCTCTTCAGAATCTCCCAAAAGCACAGTGTAATCAGCAAAAAACAACTGTGACAAGTCCCACTTTGTATTTGATTCTTTATCTTTTAACCTCACACCTCTCGCCAAGACCCTTGCATTCACTTCTCTTACAACCCCATCTATAAATATATTGAACAACCATGGTGACATCACACATCCTTGTCTAAGGCCTACTTTTACTGGGAAATAATCTCCCTCTCTCCTACACACTCTAACCTGAGCCTCACTATCCTCATAAAATCTCTTCACTGCTTTCAGTAACCTACCTCCTATTCCATACACCTGCAATATCTGCCACATTGCCCCTCATCCACCCTGTCATACGCCTTTTCCAAATCCATAAATGTCACAAAAACCTCTTTATCCTTATCTAAATACTGTTCTCTTATATGTTTCACTCTAAACACTTGGTCTACACACCCCTACCCTTCCTAAAGCCTCCTTGTTCATCTGCTAAGCTACTTTCCTTCTTACTCTTAATTCTTTCAATTATAAGTCTACCATACACTTTACCAGGTATACTCAACAGACTTATTCCCCTATAATTTTTGCACTCTCTTTTGTCCCCTTTGCCTTTATACAAAGGAACTATGCATGCTTTCTGCCAATCCCTAGGTACCTTACCCTCTTCTATACTTTTATTAAAATTGAGTTACTAGGAAATAAATTTTATATATAAAAATATATTTAGAAACTTTTTTGTCAGAGTTCCTCGTGAGAGATTGACTGGAAATTGTTACAACAGGTGCAAAATGTACATTGTTGTAAAGGACGAGAATCTTGTTAAGGGATAAAATTAAATAATAGCACCAACCACTCCAAAACTATATCCCCACTTGCTTTTAACATTTCTATCTTTATCCCATCAATCCCAGCTGCATTATCCCCTTTCATTCTACCCACTGCCTCATCCCCTTTTATTCTACCCACTGCCTCACAAACTTTCCCCACACTCACAATTGGCTCTTCCACACTCCTACAAGATGTTATTCCTCCTTGCCCTATACACGAAATCACAGCTTCCGTCTTCATCAACATTTAACAACTCCTTAACCCTTTCAGGGTCCAAGGCCGTTTTTGGAAGGGAGCATCTTTTTCTGGAGGTAATAAAACAAAAATTACGAAATTTGTTTGGAAATTGACGAATTTATGCTCGCGAATTTTGATATGTCAGCGATATTTATGAATTTTGATGTGTCAATGATATATATGCATTGGCGATTTTACCGACTTTGACTCCCATTTTAGGCCAATTACATTATTCCAGTCGACGAAATTCTTAGCTATTTCACTAGTATTACTTCTATTCTATCTGTTAACTCTCTTTTCTTGGTTTCTTACGTCTAGTGCAGAATGGTAGCGTAGGTGTAGAGATACGGCCGATGACTAGACTCAGTTTATTAATGGGAAGGTGTAGGTATACACGGGGGCAGAGCGTGAGGGGACCCGGAACATAGCTGACCAGCCCGACCTTGATAGGCCTATAGGTGGTAGCACCGTAGTGCCGCGCAGTTTGAAAAAGCCTCTGAATAGGCTGTTTGCATATCGATTGAGCACAAAAAATCGCTCAGTCAACTGTTTCAACTACAAAATAAAGTGATTGGAAATTGGTAATTTAGCCAATTTAACTCAAAGTTCAAAATATTCCAATTTCAAAATAGGGTGCATAATAAACAATGCAGGCATTCCTGGCACTAAACTAACATTTTCTCTGTTCATTAGATACATTTTCAGTCTTTACAAATGAATTCCATTTTGATTTTTTATTCACAATGAATTTTTATTCAAACAAAAAAAATGGAAGATTTACTGTTATGCAATACAGTGGACCCCCGAGTTTCGTAAAAACTTCACTCCTGAAGTCTGCTCAAGTGCCATTACCGAACGAATTTACTCCCTTGAGGAAAATTTTCACGTAGGTTAGTCTATTTCAGACCCCCAAAAATACACTTCCACAAGAACTTACAAAATTATACTTACATAATTGCACGATTTCCGGGGTATTCGTTAACCGAGGGTCCACTGTATTGTAATAATTGTACAAATAATATCACCACATTTGTGAACGTATATTAGACCCACCAGCTGGTGTGTATTAGATAAGTGAAGTCATTTGTTTACTCTTGAACATTTCCGCTATTTTGAGCTCAGTTTTAAGCCATTTCCAGTACCAATCAAAATCATCTCTATATCTGTAATGTATCTTCCATTCTATCAAATGAGACCAAGAAATCGCAAATACAACTATACAAAATACTATACGAAAAAACACTGCAAAGTCGCTGTTTTAATCAAAAATTGCGGTTTCAGTTTTTTTTCTCTCATTATGCACTGTGTGCTGCAGGATTTGTTTTATGTGGTGCACACTTACCACATAGATGTATTCTCTCATATCTAGGCCCAAATTTACCGCTCAAAGGTTGCCTGAGTGAGCTGAGCTCATGAGGTAGAACTATGGTTTGGACCCAGAGCTCAAAGCCGTAGAACTATGGCATGGACCCTGAAAGGGTTAAAATATTCCCTCCATCTTCCCAATACCTCTAACTCTCCTCTCCTATTTTTAACTGTCAAATCCATTTGTTCCCTGGGCTTCCTCAACTTATTAATCTCACTCCAAAACTTTTTCTTATTTTCAACAAAATTTGTTGATAACATCTCACCCACTTTCTCATTTGCTCTCTTTTTACATTGCTTCACCACTCTCTTAACCTCTCTTTTTCTCTCTATATACTCTTCCTTTCATCACTTCTACTTTGTAAAAACCTCTCATATACTAACTTTTTCTCCTCTTTACATCATGGGTTCACGAGAGGTCGTTCCTGCCTAACAAATTTACTGACGTTTTTCAATAAAACATTTGAGGCAGTAGACAGTGATAAAGAATATGATATAGTTTACTTGGATTTCAGTAAGGCCTTCGATAGAGTACCTCACAAGAGACTCTTAAGAAAGGTGGCAGCTCATGGTATAGGAGGTAAAGTTCTAGCATGGATAGAGGCATGGCTTACCAATAGAAAGCAGAGAGTTTCCATTAATGGGGTCAAATCTGAATGGGGATTAGTCACTAGTGGCGTTCCACAAGGATCAGTTTTGGGCCCATTGTTGTTCATAATTTACATAAATGACCTTGATGAAGGAATTGCAAGTGACATGAGTAAATTTGCTGATGATACAAAAATAGGCCGTATAATTCATTCTGAGCAGGATACCAGTGAACTCCAGGAGGATTTGGACAAATTAATGTCTTGGTCTGAAAAGTGGCAGATGAAGTTTAATGTGGACAAGTGTAAGGTGCTAGTCGTTGGTAATGAAAATATCCCTCGAATTTATAAACTAGGTGAAGTAGAGCTTGATCATACAGAATGTGAAAAAGACTTGGGAGTCATGGTAAGCAGGAATCTAAAGCCAAGACAACAGTGCCTAAGTGTGCGCAATAAGGCTAACAGATTACTAGGATTTATTTCAAGAAGTATAAGCAACAGAAGTCCAAAAGTTATTTTACAGCTCTATACATCACTAGTGAGACCTCATTTGGATTATGCAGCTCAGTTTTGGTCACCTTACTACAGGATGGATATAGATTCATTGGAGAACATACAAAGAAGAATGACTAAAATGATTTACAGTATAAGAAATCTCCCGTATGAAGATAGATTTAGAGCGTTGAATCTCCACTCTCTGGAGAGGCGTAGAATGAGGGGAGATATCATCGAGGTGTACAAGTGGATGATGGGTATAAACAAAGGAGATATTAATAAAATACTGAGGATATCGAACCAAGTAAGAACCAGAAATAACGGATTTAAATTGGATAAATTTAGATTTAGAAAGGACATAGGCAAGTACTGGTTTTCGAACAGAGTTGTAGATGCGTGGAACAATCTTCCGAGTGGGGTGATAGAGGCTGGGACCTTGGGTGGATTTAAAAAGAGATTGGACAAATATATGAGTGGGAGGGGCTGGGTTTGATTAGTGTCGTGAGTACGGGAATAAATTCTTAGGTAGTGGTGGTTTTGATAAGGACCTGCCTTGTATGGGCCAGTAGGCCTTCTGCAGTGTTCCTCTGTTCTTATGTTCTTATTCCACCAATTGCTCTTCTTCCCTCCTGCATCCTTTTTCCTGTAACCACAAACTTCTGCTGAACACTAAACCTCTTTTACCACCTCTCTCCAACCTTTTCTAGGCCGACCCCTACCCCGCCTTCCCTCCACTACAGATTTATTCACTCGAAGTCATTCTATTTTGTTCCATCCTCTCTACAAGTCCAAACCATCTCAATAACCCCTCCTCAGCCCTCTGGATAATAGTTTTGGTAATCCCACACCTCTTAATCTCCAAACTATGGATTCTCTGCATGATATTCACACCACACATTGACCTCAGACATGACATCTCCACTGCCTCCAGCCTTCTCCTTGTTGCAACATTCACAACCCATTTCTCACACCCATACAAGAGTGTTGGTATAACTATACTCTCATACATTCCCCTCTTTGCTTTCATGGATAAAGTTCTCTGTCTCCACAAGCTCCTCAGTGCACCACTCACCTTTTTCCCCTCGTTAATTCTATGATTCACCTTATCCTTCATAGACCCATCTGCTGACACATCCACTCCCAAATATCTGAACACATTCACCTCCTCAATACTCTCTCCCTCCAATCTGATATCCAATCTTCCATTATCTATTTTTTTGTTATCCTGATCACCTTACTCTTTCCTATATTCACTTTTAATTTCCTTCTTTTACATACCCTACCAAACTCATCCACCAACCTCTGCAACTTCTCTTCAAAATAATCTCCCTCTCGCCTACATACTCTAACCTAAGCCTTACTATCCTCGTAAAAACTTTTCACTGCTTTCAATAACCTACCTCCTATTCCATACATTTGCAACATCTGCTACATTGCCAGCCTATCATATGCCTTTTCCAAATCCATAAATGCCACAAACACCTCTTTACCCTTATCTAAATATTGTTCACCTATAAGTTTCACTGCAAACACTTGGTCTTCACACCCCCTACCCTTCCTAAAACCTCCTTGTTTTCTTTATCCCGCTCTCCTCTTATTTTAAATTTTTTCAATAATAACCTACCCTACACTTTACCAAAATATACTCAACAGACTTTCCTATAATTTTTTCCTCTCTTTTTTTCCCCCCTTTCCTTTTTCAAAATTTTGCTTTCTTTCTGCCCAATTTCCCAGGTTTTCCCCCTTCCATACATTTATTAAATAAAACACTTAAACCCCTCCAAAACTATATCCCCACCTGCCTTT